>PVKZ01006965.1:0-28280 GCA_004027375.1 Macroglossus sobrinus | reverse complement strand
CAGGATGGAAGGTTCCAGCAGGGGCCTGCCGCTCTTCAGTGGCCTTGTGCTGACCCCGACCCTCCCGGGCTATGAATTTAGGGTGGTGCCTCATCCCTCATCTCGCTGTGACAGGGCAGGCAAATGGAATCAGGAAAAGGCGTTGGCCCCGTTGACCCCGGCCACCTCAGGGAGAAGGTTCGGCCCCGTCCCACATCCCTCAGAGAAGGACAAAGACCAGCTTTGTTGGGGAAGCTTCCGGCGTGACTTAGCAGAAACCCAAGACCAGCGCCAGATCCACACTGGAGCCACCGGTCATGGCAGGTGGGGGGCCTGGGAGCCCTACTGCTGGGACAGCCAAGGTCCCCTGTGTGTCCACCACCCCAGGCAGGGCCTCCCCCGCCAGCCTGACCAGGGCTGAGCCCCCACAACTCCTCGCTGCCTTGGTGGACAGGAGCAAGCCCCGCAGCCCCTCTCAGCCAGGCTCCAGCCAGGGCACCCCCTTCACCTGGCCCAGGGCTCCTTCCTCGGTCGGCCGAGAGCCCCACACTCAGCCCAGCTGCGCCCCATGGGGAGTAGAGGCAGGGCCCCGATGTCCCCATGCAGCTGGGAGACAAGGAGTGCCAGGCCACACTGTGGTGACCCTGTCAGACTTCCCTGCCAGGCCATGCTGAAGGGTCACCTCAGGCAGCTTCCTGTCAGACTTCCTGTCAGACTTCCTGTCAGACTTCCTGTCAGAATTCCTACCAGACTTCCTGTCAGACTTCCTGTCAGACTTCCTGTTAGATTTCCTGTCAGACTTCCTACCAGACTTCCTGTCAGACTTCCTGTCAGGCTTTCTATCAGACTTCCTGTCAGTCTTCCTATCAGACTTCCTGTTATATTTCCTGTCAGAATTCCTATCAGACTTCCTGTCACTTCCTGTCAGACTTACTGTCAGACTTCCAGTCAAACTTCCCATCTAGGTCATGCTGTGGTGATCACCTCAGCCTACTTCCTGTCAGACTTCCTGTCCGACTTCCCCACCAGGCCATGCTGAAGGGTCACCTCAGGCAGCTTCCTGTCAGACTTCCTACTGGACTTCCTGTCAGACTTCCCATCCAGGTCATGCTGTGGCAGTCACCTCAGCCTACTTCCTGTCAGACTTCCCTGCCAGGCCATGCTGCAGCCATCACCTCAGATTGCTTCCTATCAGACTTCCCCCCTAGGCCATGCTACAGTGGTCACCTCAGGCCACTTCCTGTCAGACTTCCTGTCAGACTTCCCCGCCAAGCCATGTCGCGGCAGTCACCTCAGGCCGCTTTCTGCCAGATTTTCCCCACCAGGCCATGCTGTGGCTGTCACCTCAATCTGATTCCTATCAGACTTCCTGTCAGAATTCCCCCTCAGGCCATGCTGCAGCAGTCACCTCAGGCCACTTTCTGTCAGACTTTTCTGCCAGGTCATGCTGCGACGGTCACTGCAAGCTACTTCCTGTCAGGCTTCCCTACCAGGCTATGCTGCGGCAGTCACCTCAGATTGCTTCCTATCAGACTTATCCTGTAGGCCATACTACAGTGGTCACCACAGGCCACTTCCTGTCAGACTTCCTGTCAGACTTTTCTGCTAGGCCATGCTGCAACAGTCACCGCAGCCACTTCCTGTTAGACTTTCATGCCAGGCCATGCTATGGTGGTCACCTCAGCCTACTTCCCGTAAGACTTCTCCACCAAGGCATGCTGCGGCAGTCACCTCAGGCTGATTCCTGTCAGACTTCTTGTCAGACTTCCCTTCCAGGCCATGGTGCAGCAGTCACCTCAAGCTGCTTCCTGTCAGACTTCCTGCCAGTCCATGCTGTGGTGGTCACCGCAGGCCACTTCCTGTCAGATTTCCCTGCCAAGCCATGCTGCAGCAGTCACCTCAGGCTGCTTTCTGCTAGAGTTTCCCCACCAGGCCATGCTGTGATGACCCTGTCAGACTCCCCCACCAAGCTATGCTGCAGTGTTCACTTCAGGCCGCTTCCTGTCAGACTTCCTGTCAGATTTCCCTTCCAGGTCATGCTGTGGCAGTCACTGCAGGCCACTTCCTGTCAGACTTCCCCTCCAGGAAGAGAACACTTGGAAGCCACACAGACTGCCCTGCATTCACCTTTCCCCTCCAGCCGTCCCCCCATTCCCAGGCACTGCACCCCCTCCGTCCTCCGTGACCCCAGACCTGAGGCCCCTCCCGCCTGTGCTTGTCCCACTCCATGTCCAGGGGACTGGACGTAGGTCAGATGGCATCCCCTCCTTTGGGTCCCAGGCAAGGTTCCCACGAGGTCAGCTCCATGCAGGGCCAGCACAGTGAGCCAGGGCCTCCATCACCCACCAGAGAAATGCCACCACCAATGCCCGCCACACAGCAGACTGGGTCACATCTCCCTGGCATGAGGCCCCTCCACTAGGGACCCATCCTCACCTACCCAGAGGGACCCTGCCCGTCACAGTGCTTCTGTACCCAGGGGGTTTGCCCCCAAGAAGAGGGAGGCGGGTCTCACCACAGGCCCCGGCTCAGGCGCGTGGTCTGAGGCCAGCACAGCCAGGGTGCCTGGAGGAGTCAGCGGAGCAGGGACGTGGCTGTCCCGGGGCCCCACAGGGGGCTGCTCTAGGGAAGGCCCCCCCTCACCTCCCAGCGCTGCTCGCCCCTGGGAAAGGGGACTTGGGGCAGAAGCTCCGGGAGATGGCCGCACCCCTGCACTGCCTGCCTTTCACTCGTGCCCACCTGCCCAGACCCCCGTGCTCGGGGCGAGGTGCTGTGGGGACAGCTTGTAGGAGCTGAGCACGGCAGGGACGGGTGGGGACGGGTGGGGACAGGCAGGGGCGGGTGTTGCCCAGACAGCCCCTGGGACCATGTAGTTTTTGTTGACAGTAAGTATTAGGCTCGTGGTGCTTCTGGAGATGTCACCAGGGCCGAGGGACCACAGACAGGGAGTGGCAGGCTGAGAAGGACTGTGCAGTGGCTGTGGCATGAGGCGCAGTGGGTTCAGGTGCAGCTCCCTGCTGCTGGGTCACCTGTCCGCCCCATGCACCCCTGTTTCAAAGCCGCCATGGGACTCCCTGATGGCTGTCGCCCCAGGCTGGCCTTGGAGGGTAGAGTGGAGAGGACGCCAGAGCTGGGGGCTGTCCCTGCTCCCTCTGATGCTGGCGTCCTGGGGACAAATGACCCCCAGCCTGGACTCTTGACCCATTCTTAGGGGGCCCAGCTTCTCCTGGACAGATGGGACGGGGTTGCGCCGTCCGTTATCAGTGGGTGAGCGGCCTGCGGAGGGTGGTGACAATGGGGTCTCAGCCTTACCTGCCTTCTGCAGCGAGAGCAGGGCCAGGAGTGCCCACGCCAGCGTCTGGCACCCGCTCGCGGTGCCCATCCTGGGCACTGGCACGGGCGGGCGAGGAGAGCGTGGGGCTGGGTGCTCGCTCCCCTGGGGGCCCTGGCTTATGTAGCACGAGCCTTGGCCCTCGCCCAGCTCCTGGGCCATGAGGTGCACCGTCCTGTCCCCGCTCCAGCCACGTGTGTTTGCTCTCGGGGAGGGGCCGCAGCAGGAAGGTGGCTGGATGAGGAAGGACTTTCAGCTCTGGGACCCAGAGACAGGACCCCTGCCCCCCACAGCAGCTCCCGAGAATCAGAGGGGAGAGGGGATGCCCGCCCGCCTGGGGCCCTTCCAGACAGCACAGCCCCCGCAGGAAGGGCTGCCCCGGGGGTCCCGCCTCAATGAGAGGGTGGTCAGCAAACAGCCTCACACTCAGCTCCGCGTCCAGCCCCTCGGGGAGCCTGGCGGAGGCTGAGACAGCGGATGGCGGGGAGGGGACCTCAGCCGGCGGCGGTGGGGGCTCTGGGCAGAGGTGCTGACCCCCGGCCCGAGCTGTAGGGCCGGGCAGGCCCGGGAGCCTCCTGCTCGGCTGTGGCCATGGTTGGCCCTATGTGGAGGGCGGCGAACCTGGTCTGCCTCGGGACCCCAGCCACGCGGACCAGTGCCCCTTGCAGGTGTTTGGATGTCTCTGTGTTTCCAAGTTCAAGTTCAAGGGTAAACAAGGCCCTGGAAATTGGCCAGTGCCTGTCCAACGCCCACCGTGGCCCCGGCAGGGCAGAGGCCCCCAGCCTGGCACCCTGTCTGACGCTCAAGTGACTGCTCTGCTCCTCAGGGCCTCCCTGGTGCCCCCAGCGAGGCTGACGGGGGTCACCGCAGAGACCGGGGTCTCCCACGCCGGGAGCCCTGAGTCAGGGGTCACGTGGTGCCCAATACCCGGTCACTGCGGCCTCCACAAACGTCCTCCGTGCAGCCTCGCCCTCTCTCCGCAACACACCCGGGCCCTCGCCCCCGGGAGGGACCAGGCAGGAATCATAGGGTCCCGTCCTTGGAGCAGCCTCTCCTGGGGGTGGTGGCATTTGTAGGATGATTTGCGTGATAAACAGAAGGGGTCCCTAAGAATGGCCCCCGCGTCCCGGCGTTTGTGTCCGTGAGGGAAAATCTATGGGTGCTGGGTTGCCAGGCCCGCAAACCTGGGCCCTGGGTGGGACGGGGACATGCAGGTCGCAGGGCGGCTCCAGACCCCGCTCCCAGCACTCTGCCGGGACCCCGGGGCGAGCGCTCCAGCCACCTGCCACTCCTGCCCTCGTCC
Source organism: Macroglossus sobrinus (assembly GCA_004027375.1). Lineage (NCBI taxonomy): Eukaryota > Metazoa > Chordata > Mammalia > Chiroptera > Pteropodidae > Macroglossus > Macroglossus sobrinus. The sequence goes on along the minus strand of PVKZ01006965.1, from coordinate 23,667 downwards.
TCACTGTCATTTTCAAGGTCGAAAGTTCAGGGCTGGGGTGTCTGGGGTCTCCAAAGCTCTTCCACGTTGTCCCCACTGCAGAAGAGCACAGCTGGACGGGCCGCTAGGGAGGGCTGGCCGGGGACCTCGCGGGACAGGCCTGGGGGCCGGACACCCGTGCACCTGCCCTGAGGCCCTCAGAGGGACCCGCCAGCCCAGCAGCTGTCCCACACCTCCCGACACCGAGCAGTGGCACCTCCATCGGGGCCTGTGTGTGTCCCGCCCCAGAAGGCAAGCTCCATGCAGCAGGGGCCTGGCCCAGCAGGTCGCCGCTGGCACACAGTAGGCACTCAGGAAGCCCCTGGATGAGGGCGGGAGGCCCCGCCGGCCGGTCAGCCTCGGGGTCGCAGCTGTTGGGACATCCCGGATGCACCTGCCGGACCTGTTTGCTCAGCGAGTTTCCTCTTCACACTTGAGGGAGCGGAGAACAGAAGATAAAGGAAGGGAAGGGGAGCAGGCTGCCGGGAAGGGGCCCCGCGCTCCGGGAGGGCTCCGCCGGCCGTGTGCCAGGAAGCTGCTTGCCTTGGGCGCGCCCTGTCCCTCATCCAGTCCGGGGGGCAGCCAGGACGGCGAACCTCGCTGGGCCACACGGTGCCAGAGGCGACGTGCTCCCACCTGTGGATAAAGACCCTCACCACAAACGCAGAGGCAGACCACCCCTGCCCCATTCCTGAGTGGGGGACAGGCCCTCACCACTCACCCTGCCCTGTCCCCCTCCGTGGCACTGCAGACCCCGGGACCACGGTTCCCAGGTGCCTCCTGTACTTGTCGGGTGCTGGCTATTTGCCCAGCTCCCCCTTGGCCATGTGGAGGGTCCAGGAGGACCAGGCACAGCCCAGGGGGGTCACAGGTGTGGCTGGGGACGGGGCACTACGTGCGTTACCCCTGCTCCCCAGAGGGTGGTGTGGGCATCAGGTGGGAACCACGGGGGCCCTAGCAGCCCTGGTCTGTTCCCAAGGGGCCCAGTGGTGTGACCCACGGGCGATGAGCCAAGCAGGCCCATGGCTGGGTGGTCCAGGTGAGCAGGGTGGTCCAGGAGGGGAGCCACCTCAGGCCCTGGGCTTTAGGATGGCTAAGCCTGGTCACCAAAACACATGCAGGATGTACCCAGCTAGACCCAGGTACCAGCCTGGTCCAGAAAAAACAAGAGGAGGACACACCCAGCCACGGTGGCACCCCCGACACCCAGCCTGCCCACTGACAGGGGTTACTGAGCATCTCCACCCCTACGTCAGGATGTGGGACGCAGAGATGCAGCTGTGACAGCTCTGCTGGGAATAAAGCTATGGGGGGGGGGGGACAAGCAGATCACACTCTACCTGGGCACCCTTGTCCCCAGAGCTGCTCCCCTGTGAGAAGGACCAGGCTCATCCCCCACTGTACCCCAGCTGCGAGAGTGTGGCCCCCACTGTGTGGATGGACCACGTTTTGCGTGTCCATCATCCATCGATGGACACACGCTGCTCCCACCTTTCCGCAGTTGTGACTCATGCTGGCGTGAACATGGGGTACAAGTATGTGTTTGAGTCCCTGCCGTCAGTCTCTCCCGGTGTGGACCCAGGAGTGAATTCGCTCGATCATATCGCAATTCTGCTTAACGTTTTGAGGACTCACCACACTGTAGCCTTTTACGTTTCTGCCAAAAATGACAAAGTTTTCAGTTTTTCCACATCGTCACCAGCACTTGTTAATTTCCCCCGTTTAAAGAAAATAATAGCCATCCTGATGGGCATGAAGTGGCATCTCACTGTGGCCTCGATCTGCATTTCTTTAATGGCTATCGATGTTGAGATATTTCTTGCATGTATGGGCTGTTTGCATGTCTTTTCAGGAGAAACATCGGATCGGGTCCTTTGCCCATTTTTAAGTTGGGTTGTTTTGTTTTGTTTTTGATATTGTTAAGTTTTAAGAGTTCTTAATATTGTGACTATTAATCCCTTATCACACACATGTTTGCAAATATTTCCTCCATTCTGTGGCTGCCTTCTAACTCTTCGATCGTGTCTTTTGATGCATGAAAGGTTTTAATTGTGATAATACTATTTATCTGGTTTTTTTCCCCTTTGTTGTCTGTGCTTTTGGGGTCATATCCAAGAAATCATTGCCAAATATAACATCACAAAGATTTTCCCTTAATTTTTCTGAGAGTTTTAAAATTTTAGCTCTTACAATAGGTCTCTGATCTATTTTGAATTGATTTTGTGTACGCTGTGACGTAAGGGTCTGCTTCACTCTTTAGCCCATGGATATCCGGTTTTCCCAGCACTGTTTGTTGAAGACTGTTCTTTCCCCCACTGAAAGGTCTTCGCACCTTTGTTGGAAATGAATTAACAAAAAGTTCTGGGGTTTATTTCTGCACCATCCAGCCTGTCCCACCGGTCCCGTGTCGGAACCTTATGCCCCTGCCGAACCATTTTGATTACTGTAGCTTTGCACTATAGTTTTGAAATCAGGAAGTATGAGTCCTCTAACTTTGTTCTTTTTTATCAAAAATATTTTAGCTATTCAATGTCTTTTGAGATTTCATACAAATTTGAGGGTAAATTTTTCTATTTCTGCAAAAACAAAACAAAACGCCATTTTGATTTTGATAGAGATTGCATTAAATCTGTAGTTTTCTTCGTATAATATTGATAATCTTATCAATATTAAGCCCTCAAATCTATGGATATGGGTGTCTTTCTATATCTTTATTCTTTCATTTCTTCCTGCAATGCTTTGTTATTTTCAGTTCTTTTGCCTCTTTGCCTTTTGCCTCTCCTAAACATTTCGTTATTAAATTTACTCCTAAATATCTTGCCTCTTTGGTTAAATTTACTCCTAAATATTTCGTTATCAAATTTACTCCTAAATATCTTGCCTCTTTGGTGACATTTACTCCTAAATACCTTTAAGTGGAATTGTTTTTTTTAATTTCCCTTTGGGGTTGTTCATCACTAGTGTGTAGCAACTTGGCAAATTCACATATTAGCACAGTGTTCATCCATCCAGGCTGCTATATCAAAGTATCACAGACCCGGTAGCTGATAAACAACAGACATTTATTTCCCGCAGTTCTGGCGGCTGGAAGTCCAAGGTCAGGGTGCCAGCAGAGCGGGTTTCAGTGGAGGCCTCTCGGTGGCAGACCGCCGACTCCGTGCCAAGTCAGCAGGGGTGGGCGGGGGTCTCTCTGAAGCCTCTTTTATGAGTCATGAGTCATTAATCCCTTTCATGAAGCCACATTTTCATGATTCAAGCACCTCCCACCACCTTTGGGGGTTAGGATTTTAACATATGAGTTTTGAGGGGACAACTTCAGACCACGGCAGGCCTGAGTAGTTGCTCTGATGGAACTTTTAGCGTTTTCTGCATCTAAGATCATCTCATTCATGACCAGGGGGTAGTTTTACTTCCTTATTTCCAACCCCGGTGCTTTTTATGTCTCTGTCTGGTCTGCTTGCTGTGGTTAGAATTTCTAGGACTATGTTAAACGGATGTGGTGACAATGGGCATCCTTGCCTTGATCGTGGAGGAAAAGCTCTCATCACTCACCATTGCGTGTTGGGTTTCCTATGGGTTTTTCACATTTGGCTTTCATTCTGTCCAGCTAGTCTCCTTCTAGTCCTGGTTTGGTAAGTGTTTTTATTCCATCACAAAAGGGTGTTGAATTTTGACTAATTTCTTTTCTGAATTAATTAAGATAATTGTGTGTCCCCCCCCCTTCATTCCATTAAAGCCATGATTGGTCAATTTTGTATGTTGAACCATCCTTGCATTCCAGGAATAAAGCCCACTCGGTTTTGGTGCATAATCCTTTTAATATGCATCTGACTTTGTTTGCTAGGGTTTTGTTGAGGATTTTTGCATCAATGTTTATAAGGAGTATTGGTCTCTATTTTTCTTTCTTTGAGTATCTTTGTCAAGGCAATGATGGCCTCATAGGATGAGTTCAAAAGTGTTCTCTCCTCTACAGTTTTTTTTTTAAGATTGGAGGTTTTTTAATTGATTTTTCTTTAAATGTTTGATAAAATTCACCAGTGAAGCTATCTTCCTGGGCTTTTCTTTGCTGGGAGAATTGTTTATTTCTGATTTGATCTCATTACAAATCACAAGAAGATCCAATTGGTCTATTTTTTTTACAAGTCAGTTTTGTTAGATTGTGTTTGTATAAATTTGTCCATTTCTTCTAGGTTATCAAATCTGTTGGCATAAACTTGTTCATTATATTATTTTATAATAGTTATTCCTGTATGATCAATAGTAATGTCCCTTTCATTTCTAATTTTAGAAACTTGAGTCTTCTCTATTTTTTTCTCAATCCTTCTAGCTAAAGGTTTGTCAGTTTTGTTGATATTCCAAAGAACCAACTTTTGGTTTTGTTGGTCTTCTCTACTGTTTTCTATTGTCTATTTTATTTATCTCTGCTTTAGTCTTATTATGTGCTTCCTTCTGCTAGCTATAGTTTAGTTTTCCCTTCTTTTTCTATTTTCTTATGTTGTACAGTTAGGTTATTGATTTAAAATTTTTCTTCTTTTTTAATGTAGGTATTTACAGTTATAAATTCTCCTCTTAACACTTCCTTTGGTGAATCTTATCAATTTTTGGTATGTTGTATTTTTTGTTTTCATTCATCTCTAAGTATTTCCTAATTTCTTCTTTGACTTCTCAGTTTAAGAATGTGTTAACTTCCACATATTTGTAAATTTTACAGTTTTACTTCTACTGTTGATTTGTGGCTTCATAAAGATTTCTTTATGATTGGAAGAGATACTTTGCACAATTTTAACCTTATCAAATTTATTAAAGCTTGTCTCTGAGCATAACATAGAGTTTATCATGAAGAATATTCCATGTGTCCTTGAGAAATATGTGTATTATGCTGTCGTTAGGTGAAGTGTTCTGTGTGTGTATATTAGGTATAATTGGTTTATAGTGTTTCCAAGCCCTCTATTTCCTTATTGATCTTCTGTCTGGTTCTATCCATTATTGAGAGTGTGGTCTTGCAGTCTCCAACTATTGTTGGACAGCAATCTATCTCTCCCTTCAATTCTGTCAGTGTTTTCTTCATATACATTGGGGCTATGTCGTTTGGTGCATACATGTTTAAAACTGTTGAATTTTTTATCAATAAATAATACCCCTCTTCATCTCTTGTAACCTTTTAAATTTTAAAGTCTATTTTTCCCTCATATCAATGTAGCCTTACCAGCTCTCTTTTTGTTACTGTTTGTACAGGATGTCTTTTTCCAGCATTTCATTTTCAACCTATATGTGTCTTTAGTTCTAAACTGAGCCTTATCTACAGCCATGCTACCCTGAACAAGCCTGATTTTGTCTGATCTCGGAAGCTAAACAGGATGGGGCCTGGTTAGTACTTGGATGGGAGACCATCTAGGAAGACCAGGTGATATAGGTGTGAAAAATAAAAAAATTGGGGATTGTAAGCCAACAAGGTCCTTACAATCTGTGAGGTCAACCAAGGGTTGCCTCCCCTAATATATATATATATATATATATATATATATATATATATATATATATATATATTATATATATAAATAAAACTGAGTCTCTTGTAGGCAGCATACAGTTGGATTATGGTGTTTTTTTAATCAATTCTGCCCATCTCTGCCTTTTAAATGGAGAGTTGAAATCCATTTACATTTAAAATAGTTATTTACCAGGATGGACTCACCGCTGCCATTCTTCCATTTCGTTCTGCATGTTACCTACCTTCTTCATTCCTCATTTTCCCCATTACTGCCTTCTTTTATGTCTAGTTGATTTTTTTGGTAGTCACAAATTTTGATTTCCTTCTCATTCCCTTATGTGTATATTCTGAAGATATTTTCTTTGCAGTCATCGTGAGACTACACATAACACCCTAGAACTGTAACAGTCTTAATTTGAATAGACTTACCTTCAGTTGCATATGAAAGCTTCATTTCATGGTTCCCTCCTTATGTTACTGTAATAAATTACATCTTTATACCTCGTGTGCCCTTCAACATAGATTTAGAATCACTTTATGCATTTGTTTTTAAACCATATAGCAAGTTAAAGGTGGAGTTACAACCAAAAAGTACAATCCTAGTGAATTTGTATTTGCCCACACACTTAGAAATCTTTATTCCTTCATGGAACTTTGATTTACTAGCTAATGGTCTTCCATTTCAACCTGAAGGGCTTCTTTTGGCATTTCTTATAAAGCAGGTACAGTGGCGATGCTCTCCCTCAGCTTTCATTTATCTGAAAATGTTTCAATTTCTCATTTTTGGAGGAAAGTTTTGCCAGGAATAGAATTTTTTGCTGACTGTTTTTTCTCTCAGTGCTTCAGACACATCCTCCTCTGACTTTCTGGCTTCCAAAGTCCCTAATAACCTGGCTAATAATGATTAGGGTGTCTGGTATGCGAAGAGTTGCTTCTCTCTTGGTGCTTTTGAGATTTTCTCTTCATCTTGGTCTTTACAATTTGGTTACAATATGTGTCAGTAAGGATCTCTTTGAGTTGATCCTATTTGGAGTTCATTGAGCTTCTTGGAAGTTTTCAGCTATTATTTCTTTAAATTTCCACCCCTTTCTCTTATCCACTGGGACTCTTATCATGAGTATGTGGACTCGCTTGGTGGTGTGCCACAAGTTCCTTAGGCTCCAGTCACTTTTCTTCATTCTTTGTATTTTCTGCTCCTCACATTTGATGATGTCAATCATCCTGTCTTCAGGTTTGTTGAATCTTTCTTCTGTTTGCTCAAGTCTTCTGTGGAACACCTCTAGTGAATTTTCCATCTCACACCTTCCATCTCCAGAATTTGTTTTTTAAAAATAATTTCCATCTCATTTTGTACATGCAATTTCCCTGATTTTCTTTGGTTCCTTGTCCATGTTTTCCTTAGTTCTTCGAGCATAGTTAAGACACTGTTTTAAAGTCTTTGTCTAGTAAGACTAATATCTGAACTTCCTCAGGAATGATTTTTGTAAATTTATTTTTCTTCTCTGAATGGGCCATATTTTCCTGTTTCTTTGTAAGCCTTGTGACTTTTTTGTTAAAAACTGTGGCATTCACTATTATAATGTAACTCTGGAAATCAGAGTTTGCCCATCCTTCAAAGTTTGCTGTTCCTTTCTTTTCCTCTTTCTTTCTTTCTTTCTTTCTTTCTTTCTTTCTTTCTTTCTTTCTTTCTTTCTTTCTTTCTTTCTTTCTTTCTTTCTTTCTTTCCTTCTCTTCTGTTTTTATTGTTGAAGGCAGCAGTGGTCCATTTGTTCTGAGACTTTTCCAGATACTATTCTGTGTTGTGTGTAATCTGCTCCTCTAGCCTGTGTTCAACTAATGTTTTGACAGTTTCCTTGACCGTCAGGAGCTTTTCCAGTCTGCATCCTGGCTCTGTGCTGAGGCAGCCCATCAGCACTCAGGTACATGTGACTGCTTTGTAAGGTCTCGTGGACACACGGCTGCTTTCACATGTCTTAATTTCTCAAAGAGTCTGACCTCACCTTTGCTAGGCCTTCGATGGCCTGTGGTAGGCGTCTACCAGTAATCTGTGCAGGAGTCTGTGGGTCGGTAGTCACCTAGCAGCTTTTCTGCCTCTTTTGTCACCTTAATTCCAAGTTAAGCAAAACAGCAAACACCTTACATCAGTCCTTCAGAAACCCACCAAACAGTTTAGAACTGATGTACGCAAAAATTTGCAAATATGGTATTCTCTGCTCCTTCGAGTGTCTATTTGTTGGGGGTGGCAGGAGGAATGGTAACTGGGCTGGCAATTCAAGACCAAAACTGCCACTGTGCTGGGGATGGACGTGCAAGGATGAGCAAAAAATGCCACACAACTATCCCCCTTTGAGATGGCTTTTTCTTGCCTGGCATGAGCTTGGTTGCTGTGACGCTCTGACTGTCTTCTGTGGCTTTGACGAAGTAGGTTCAGACAGTTTCTTCTGGATTTTTTTTTCAACATCTCTGGGAAATGAGAGCTTAGAGCTTCCCGGTCTAGCTCATTGCTGACTGACTTATAATTTTCAAAAGACACACCCTGAGCCAAGCGATGAAGGTGAACGTCCCCGTGACGGGTCCAGTCTACACCACACGCTTCCAGATACGATGCGCCAAGGACATGGCTCTGTGGTGTGGTCCCTGCTCCAACCTGAGCCCAAGGAAGCTGCAGACACACCCAGACTTGGGGGAGCCACATAACTGGCCTGTGCACCTCAAAAATGTCAGGGTAAGAAACACAGAGCACGGCTGAGGGCAGATTTTCGATCCAGGGAGACCAAGGAGATGGTGCCGCTGTGATGAGTGGTCTGGGACCAGATCTGGGACTGGGGGACACGGACACGGTCAGGACAATGGAGGGGTTTAGCCAGCCAGGGCCTGTGGTTTAGAGGGTGAGGCATCCTTGACTCAACTGGGTGTGACCCCCCCCCAATTCTAGAAAACCGCCACCTGTTTAGGGGCGAAGGGGCGTGCTCCTTAAACTTAGGTGGTTCAGGAAAAGTGCAGAGATACAGAGCGTGGGCCAGCACACGCATGCGCCTGAGCGGACAGCAGAGCGAAGGGAACAGAACACAAACGCGTGAACTGAAAGAGCAGGCAGGGGCTCCTTGTTCTGCTGCTGCAACTTGACCATGAACTTGAACTCAGATCAAAGTGAAGTTCTGGCCTACGTTGCACGCTGGCTGTGCTCTGGGGAACGGACTGGAGGGACAGCCGTGGAGAAGCCACCACCGCAGCCAGCTGGACGCGAGTGTGGACAGAGTCGTGGGGACAGGGAAGGGAGAGAAGTGGCCAGGGGAGGTGGGGAGCAGCCGGAGGGGAAGTAGGGGGCAGGGAGGGGCAGCCACGCTATCTGCTGGGCGGGGCCAGCCGGAGTGCTCAGCAGAGGTACGAGGGGGCCCAGGGACCCGGTCACGCTGTGGGCTCTACAGTGGGTGTGAGAAACACCCCCATCCCTCTCCCTTTCTCCCTCTCTCCTCGCCGTCCTTCCCCCACCCCTGGTGAATCTCCTGGAGAAGCAGCACCCCAACACAGGGCCGGGTTTGAGGAACATCCTGGGTCAGTGGGGTGGGGACAGGCTTGGCCCGGCGTGGCCCAGAAGGGCCCAGCTTGGGCAGGGCGGGTGTCGACAGAGGAGAGGGTCGGAGACAGGCGGCCGGGCCCGAGTTTGCTCAGGGCTAAGCAGAGCGTGGAGGAGCAAATGGCAACGGGGCCTCCGTGCCCTGGCCCAGTGGCAGAGATTAATCGGGTGTCCGTGGGCAAACAGGCCCTCCTTCCCTCCAGGAACCCCGCTGTTGACTCAGCAACCAGAAAGTTGGCAGAGGGGCCCCGGCACGGCCCCCCACAGCTGGGGGCCACCTCCCCCCGCCCTGGCGCTGAGAGGGGATGGGTGCCCTGGCATCCGCACCAGGCCCACCCACCCACATCAGGGCCCCGGTAGTGACCGGTGACCGGGAGAGGGAGGCTGGGGGACACTGCGCCACCCGGGCCACACCGGCTTTGTCCTGACTCACGGGGACACAGCCCGGCGTGACCTCTGGCCCGCCGCTTCACCCCGTCACTTTTTCCGGGGGAGGCTGACAGGGGTTCCCTGGCACCCGGATGCCTTGTTTGTATCGGGGCCCACATCCGGGATGTGGCCAGTGCTCGGTGAGCTTGTGGCACGAACGAAGCAAGGGGACGGGAGCCAACGCCCGGGGCTGGGCCCCAGGACCACAGCGGGGTAGAGCCCCAGGTCAGCCGGGGAGCCCCTGAGCTCTGACCTGCCACCCCACCCGCAGGAGGGCGGCACACGGTGGGGGCAGGGTGGTCAGGGCAGGCCCGAGGGCTCCCATGGCGAGCTGGACCTTGTGTGTGCGGGCGGGGGGGAGGTCAGAGCCAAGCGCCTGCGCCCAGCAGAGGTGGCCCGGGTGGCCGGAGGCGGGGCTTCTGCTGGGCCGCACAGCCTGCCCTCCGTCTCCAGAATCTGATGCCTAGGCCCCCTGCCATTGCAGGCCAGGGACTGCGTGGGTGACGCACACATCCGCGTGGACACCAGTGAGCCCCGCACTCGCCCTCCAGAAACAGCTGGAAACCCACCGAGCCGGCCCTGGACAGACAGGTCCCAGTGCCAGGTGGGGGCACAGAAGTCGCCCAGCGACAGCTGTCTGCGGCCCCCCGGGAGCAGGTGTGGAGCCCCGTGAGAGCTGCAGGTGGCAAAAGCCCACACTGCCACTCCCTGGGCTCTGGGGACGGAGCAGGTCCCTACTCGGGGCCGCCCCGGACCGTGAGTGGGTGGGGACCCCGCCCAGGCTGCCCTCAGCCGGTGGCGGGTCTCGGCTGGCACAAGTGTGGCCTCGTGGCTGCTGGACAAGAGGAGGCCTGTCAGGGTGGGGACGGAGGGACGCGTGAGCCCCACCCCGAGATGGAGCCCCAGCCCAGCTTCCTGCCGAGACCGGCCCGGCAGCAGCTGCCCCCAGGAGGGGGCCTGACTCTGAGATGGGGGGGGGGAGCCCCCCACATGGGCTCCCCTTGGGGCACAGCGACTGAGTCTAGGGGCTGCCCGCCCAGCTGCTACTCTTGCCTGGGGCCACCTCCAGACGCCCAGCTGTGTGGGGCCACCTGGCTCCCTGCATAGCTCCGGGGCTGCGGGCTGGCACCCCCTGGTGGGGCTGGGGCCCCATCATGTCAGGGGAGCTGCAGTGCTCACAGGGCAGTGTGGCCCCGAGCTTGCACGGGGGAGGGGGTGCGGGTGGACCCCTCGGGGCCTGCTGACGGGGGCGTGGGCTTGGCCACCCACCTCTGCTCGTGGCACCGAGTCCCCTGAGCCCCACTGAGCTGTTTGCCTTGGAGGTGGGGCAGGCTCGCGTCCGGCTGCGTCAGCTCCGTCCTGCCCTGGGGACCCTCCCTGCACCCTCCTGCCAGCCCCACCCAGGCAGCGCCCTGCTCGGCCCCTGAGGCTACGGGAATCACGGGGCAGGGTGGGGCGCCCTGAGCCCCGGGCGCTGTCCCCACTTCCGGCCCATGTGGCCAGCCGGCTCTCACCTGCAGCCACCTCCGTGGTTTGGGGACTTTGGTCACCAGTATCTTCCCCTTGGGGCCCAGGACACACAGACTTGTAACAGTGATGCTTTCTGTGTTGCTTTTATTCCGTTTTGTTAAGAAACCAAAACCCGGGCGTGATCCTCTAGGTGGCTTTTAAGAGGCGAGAAGCCACCTTTGCCGAGGGTTTGGTCGGCGGTGGGACCCTGGGAACACCTCTCAGCCTCTCCTCTCGTGGTCTCCCCTGCTGCGGGCACCGTCCCCACTTCCGGGCCCCAGAAACACCGTCCCCCCGACCCTGTTTGTGTTCCCCAAGGAGTCCAGCCTCCCGCTGGGTCCTTGGTGGTCAGGGGTCCAGGGCCACCTGCTACCTCCAGACCGCCCCCTCCCCCAGGCCGCACGCCGGGGGTGGTCTCCCCGGTGGGGAGCGGTGGGCTCCTTCTGACCTACACTCACATCTGCCCTCACCTGTGTGTGAAGGTCAAACATCCAGGTGTGACTCAGCGAGCTCCACCTGTCACCAAGCCCCACTCAGCCGCCCTGTCTCAGGTGAGAGCTCCCCCCATCCTCCAATGGAGTGGCCCTGTCCCTTCCTGCACACCCACATCCGGCCTATGAGACCCTGTCACCTCTATCCCCACCCCTGCCGCCAGCCCCCACCCCAGCTGGGGCTCCTTCCGTCACCCTCCAGCCTCGAGTCTGAGGAGCCAGGCTCAGCCTCACTCAGGACAAAGCCCTGGTCCTCGCTGCGCCTCTCGTGGCCTTTCCTACCCCCTCGAGGCCACCTCGGCACACCTAGGCCCCCCCCCAACACTCCACCACCGCACGGAGCCCCCCGCCCCTCTGTGTGTCCTTCCCTGGGGCAGCCCCGCATCCCCTCCCAAGCATGCGGCCCGCTGGGCGGGCGCTGTGGGCATCCTGCACCCGGGGTCCCCGAGACCCTGGCCCGGACTGCCGCTCTCCCTCCTGGTTCTGCGGAGGTCCCCGGGGGCAGGGCAGTGCCCTCCTGGTCACAGGTGACCTGGATATTCGAGGACCTTGACGTCCGTGCAAATCCAGCCGTTTGCCAACTTCCTGGGGGAGGCCGCACCTGCGGCCACCATCGGAGCCGCACCGTGTCACGGCTGACTCACAGGGGTGCGTCTCCCCCCGCTTCCGGGCTCTGCTCCGTGACCCCCGCGTGCCCGTCCCCTGCCCAGGGTACGGCCGTCCCTGCTGGAGAGGGGACTGCGTTCGGATGGCGTTTCCGGTGGCATCTGTCGGGGGCGTGGGGACACGGTGCTCCCTGCCAGGGCTGCCACTGGGCCCGGCCGCCCGGCTGTGCGGTCGCCGTGGGTGGTGCCTCTGCTGGCTTCTCCTGCACTGTGCCACAGGGCTGATGTGTGTCCAGGTCTCCCGTGGGAAGCGGCCCTCCTCCATGCTGTGTCCCTCCTTCTCCTGGCCACCTGGAAGGCCGTGCTGGCCGCCGGGCGCACCCCGAGAGCAGGGGCCATGTGTCTGGCGTCCAGCAGGTGCTGTGCCCAGGGCGAGTGCCCAGCACCTGCCATCGGCCCTCCCGCCATTTCCCCAAGCCCACAGTCCTCACTGCCCCCAAAATCATTCTTTTGGGGTCTCTGCTCTTAGCGCTCAGAGGCCGTCCTGAGGTCACTGTGTGTGGCCGCAGACCCAGCTCTCCAGTGAGCCGGGGCCAGGCTGGGATTCTGCACCCCCAGTGCCCCTGGGTTTGGGCGGGCATGCCTGGGTCAAAGGTCAGAGGTCTCTGTGACCTGCCCTGCCCTCCAGGGTCACAGGCTCCCCGGGGTTCTGTGTCCATCTCCTTCCCCATCTGCAGGAGCCTCCAGAGTCTGCCCCAGCTTGGGCCCCCCCCAAGCCTGAGGATGGGGTACCCGTTCCCTTTCAGACTGGAGCGGGGCCCGGCCACTCAGGGATGCCCCTGGCCAGACCCCGGGGGCCGCGGGAGTGGGCTGGCCAGCTGCCCAGGCCAGCCCGGTCGCTCTGGGGCCAGCAGTGTTCGGGAGGGGGTGGGGCCCGTGCCCAGCGTCATGCCCTTTCCGGAAAGGACGGCTTTCGTAACCCGGCCCGGGGCTGCGGTGGCCGGGGTGGGCGGGAGGGGCCCTCTCCGGTTACTCCTTGCCACAGGCCGGTCCCCGGCGGGGAGGCGGTGCGCTCCGTGGGGGGTGGGCGTCAGCCACTCCTGGCACCCATGCCCCCCAGGAGGCAGGGGCGGCTTGCCCTGACACCCGATCCGCTCGGGGGGCAGTGACGTGGATCAGGGTGCCACCCAAGGCTGCGGGGTCAGCTGGTCACTGTGGCAGCAGCTCCCGGAGCCCGAGGCTGAGCTTCCTGCTCCCGAGGGGACGTCTCTGCGGCCCTGTGGCAGTCCTGTCCCGTCCTCACACTCCAGCTGCTGACGACCCAGTTCCCGTCAGCTCCCGCCTGGCCGCCCAGGGGACGCAGGTGGCCCTCAGCCTCCCCCACCCCCTGATCGTGACAGGAGCGTCGTGCTCTGAGGCCGCTGTGCACCTGTGTGGCCGCGGCAGACGGCCGTGTCAGGGGGACGGCCGAGGGACCGGCCAGGGTGCTCTCTGCTCAGGCCCAGACGTGCAGGGCGGGTGGACAGGTGGGGGGACAACGCAGGCGAGTGGGCGCACTCTGCAAACGCACCCTCCCTCGGGAGCCTCTCGGCCCTGAGACCCCTAGTGGGCCCCTTCCCCTCCCGGGCTCGGCTGCCCAGGGGCTGGGCTGACCTGGAGGGTCGGTCCAGCCTCCGAGGATACCAGCTGCCACCTGGGCCCCAGGCCCCCGTTTCTGCATTCTGAGCCCCAAGCCTGAGCCGCCCCTCGTGGCAGCAAATCCTGGAGACAGAAGGCAGCCGCCAGGCCCCAGGCCCACCTCGCTGGACCCCCAGACCCGGGCTGGTGTGTCTGAGGCGGCGTGAGGCGGACGGCTTGGGCGTCCGAGTCTAGGTGCCGGGGTGGGGAACACTGCCCGCCAGGTGAGGGGACATGGGACCGGCCTCCTGCGGCCCGGCTGCAGCGAGCCATGACCCCCAGCCTCGGGGGGCCGCCGTCCTGGGGTCGTGGAGGACTTGTGGTCAGCACCTGGCCCCCGGTGCCCGCCCGGCGTCCACAGACCCCCGAGCCCCAGGATGTCCCCTGCTGGCTGCCAGCCCCTGGTTCCGTCAGCGTGCAGCCCAGGTCAGCGTCCCGGCGATGCCCGGGGGTCTGCGGGCTGGGGCCTGGCCATGTTGGCTCTGGGCGCCCCTCCCCGCATCGGACGCCCCCACCGCCAGCGTCCTCGCGTGCGACGGCCCGTGTCCAGAGCTGACCTCGGGCTTCCCTGTCCCCACCCCGCACAGTGGTGTCCCCACCCTCCAGACCTCGGCACTCGGGGCCTGCCCTGCCCCCCACCCAGTGTGCCACCGAGGGTGCCCGGGGGGCTCGCCTGGGCGTGGGCTTCAGAAATGCGGGAACTGCCTGTGCAGGTAAATGCAGAGCTGGGGGCTGCAGGTCCAGGGGGAGGGGCCCACGTCCACCCCTCTGCGGGAACTGTGTGAGAGCCTGCGTGTGCTCACGCACACGGGCACGCACACACCCGGCTCGTGTCGGTGCGATGGCTGAGGCCGGAGGCTTCGTGGGCAGAGGACGGAGCGCCCCCCGGAGGGGGCGCCCCCAGGCGAGGCCGTCTCATACCTGCTGTGGGCAGCTGGCGGGTAAATGTGCCCGACTCCCTCCCTCCCTGTGTCCTCGGACCCGACCGGGTGGCTGCTGCCCCCGGCAGAGGAGCCCGGGGGGACAGACACCCAGGTGTGCGAGCCACCAGGGCACCCGGGCTTTACGGACAAACTTTAAAAAAATCACACAGACTGGCATTGTGAAAGGCCTCGTGTGTATTTGGAGCGGCCCCTTCCCGGGGTCCAGGGCGGAGCAGGGAGAGGCTCTGCCTCCTGGTGGCCGAGCGGCTGACTGCACGTCCAGCGACTCCGGCCAGGCCGGGCGGGGCGTCCTCGCCTGCAGCCCGGGTGACGCCGGATCCCGGACAGGGAAGGGGGCGGGTGGACGTGCGTCCTGGACTCGGGCCGCCTGGCTCAGGGCCCGGGCTCCCGGCCGGTCCGCAGGGAAGGAGGGCGTTGTGTCCGGGAGCGAGCGGCCGGGCCGGTCAGGCTGCCGGCAGCAGGGCCCCTGTGGCCCGGTGTCTGGCGTCCTGGCTCTGCGTGAGGCCGGGGCCCCCAGCGGGGCCGCACGGGAGGCCCACGCAGCCGCACTCCTCCACCTGGCTGTAGCTGAAGGCCCGGCGGGAGCCGTCGGGACAGGACAGGGTCACGTTCCTTGGCGAAGTCCGCAGCTCCTGGCAGCACTGGCACCTGTGTTCCGTGACACCGGCCTCCAGGGAGTACCTGCGGGCAGGGCCGCTCAGCGCCGGGGGGCGGGGGGGGGGGACCCCGTGACCTCCGGCGAACAGCAAACAGCCCCCGCCAGCCCCGGCTGCGAGCTCCAGACGGCGCAGTCGCGGCTGGCTCTCACGGGGGGGGGCTGCGGGGGCAGGGAACCGGCAGGGACACGAGTGGGCTCTCGCCGGCCCCGACAGGTCGCCAAGGGGGCCTCTGAGACCAGCGTCTCAGAGACAGGAGCGTGATGCCAACCGGACGGAGGACACGGGCCTGGGTCCCTGCACCCCCGCCCTGCCCCTCGGGCGCTGGGGTGGTGGGCGCTGCATCCCCCACCCCACGCTTCCTGTCCCGCCCTCGCCCGCCCGCATGGAGCCCGGGGAGCCGTCTGCGGACCGGCGGGCGCGGACCGGCGGGCGGGGTCACACGTACATGGAGGAGCTGTTCCCACAGCTGCCCTGGCAGTAGGCCAGGGGCACGGGCTCCTCGGAGCTGCAGTTCCCCAGCTGGACGACCTGGTGCTGGTGGTGGACAGCGCAGGTGGACCCTGGGGACACGCGGGAGGGGCGCGGGGGTCAGCGCTGGCCGGAGCGCCCGGAGCCGCCCCTCCCCCACAGGCGCCCACTCACCGATCCCGTGCTGGGGCTGGGATGGGGGACAGACCCAGCAGCAGCCGTCCTCACTCAACTGAGCCTGGTCCTGTGCCAACAGAGGGGGGCGTGCCATTCGTGCTGGAACAGCCACCCAGGAACGGGGTGCCGGGGACACGGGGCTGAGCTGGGTCAGTGGCGCCCCTCCCACTTCACACGGCCGGCCGCGGGTCCCACCATTCCTGCCCCCCCCACCCCGCCTCCCCATCCACACCGGGCGAGGCCGGGCTGGTGGCCCCGGGCACTCACCGCAGGACAGCTGAGCCCGGGGCACGCCTTGCTCGTCGTCACCACCACCAGCCCGTCCTGGTGCTTCTCACATTCGTGTGTCACACAGTGGTTCCCAGGGTTCGACCAGGACTCGCCGGGCTGCCGGGAGGCCCAGGCCCGCAGGGTGAGCGCCCGTCCCCGGGGCAGCCCCGTCCAGCAGGCCCAGGCACTGCGTCTGTCTGTCTGTCTGTCTCTGTCACCAGCCTGAGGCGTCCAGGGAGTGACCTGGGCCTCTGCCGGGAGCACGCCTTGCAACGACAGCTCCCCAGGGTCCCCGACGCCCCAGGACCTGGCCGGCTCAGCCCCCTGCTGTCACTGTGCTACATGACTGGTGACCTCTCAGGCAGCGGCAGCCGTGGCCCTGAGTGCTGGCCCCCTGCGGCTGCTGGGGTGGCCTCGCCCCCAGCCTCTCTGGAGCCTGTGGCCGGCCCCGCCGGGGACCCGTCCCCAGGCCACGAGGCCCCTGGCACGCGCAGCTGTTGTTACACTCACGTAGAAGAGGTGGACAGAGCTGTTGCTGCCGTTCGCGACGCAGGCCACCTGCACGCACTGGCCGCAGCACTGCCCGCCCTGCTCCTGATACTCGAAGCCCTGTGGGGGAGGGGCGGGCATGAGGCCTGGGTCCCGGCCGGCGCCGCTGGGGGCGCAGCACAGCAGGGCTGGCGGGTGCTCACCACGGGGCAGGAGGTGCTGCAGATCTGGGTCTCACAGCTGATCACGAACATGCCGGACTGGGAGCCGCTGGGCACCTGGCACCTGCAGGTCTCACACAGGCCGGAGGAGACCACGGCTCCGGGCTGAGTGGTTGGGGCAGCCAGGGCCGGTGAGCGTGGGCTGGACCCGGCGCCCTGCCTTCCCCACAGCCCCTGCGCCGGGCCGCCCTGTCCCCCCTGCCACCCCGACCCCCGGCCACCCTGATCCCCCGGCCACCCCGACCCCTGGCCACCCTGCCTGTCATTTCCCCCCGGCCACCCCGACCCCCGGCCACCCTGATCCCCCGGCCACCCCGACCCTCGGCTACCCTGTCCCCCTGGCCACCCCGATCCCTAGCCACCCTGGCCGCCCTGTCCCCCCGGCCACCCCGACCCCCAGCCACCCTGGCTACCCTTTCCCCCCGGCCACCCTGACCCCTCGGCCACCCCGACTCCTGGCCACCAGTCCCTTCGGGTGGCCCTTGGTGGCAGAGCCCCGAGGCTGCACCTTTGTGGTCACATGTTGTCGAGGGCCCGGCTGGGAGCCTTGTGTCCAGGACAGAGCTGGGGTCTGCGCCTGGCCCAGCCCTAGCCTCAGCCATGCCGGCCACTCCGGAGCCCCCCCATGCCCGCGGGGCCCCGGGGGCTCGGAGCAGCTGGCAGGGGTGGGGAGCTTAGTGTCCTGCGCCTCGCAGCCCTGCTCAGCGGTTCTTACCTGGTACAGGGTGCCGTTGACACTGCAGACGTTCCAGTCTGTTCAGGAGGACACAAGCAGCCTGAAGACCCGCCACCCCTCCGCCTGCCCCACCCCGGTCTCCCCACTGCCAGCCTCCTGAGCACACGAGGGCCACACTGAGTCCCGAGAGGCCCGGCCCCAGGGTGACAAGGCCCTGGTGGGCGAGTGTGGCTCCTTCCGGCCTCCCCGAGTGAGGCCGGGTACCCAGCCGGTGGCGCCCACGCACCAGATGGGGCGGGTGGAGGGGGGTGACGAGAGGGTCAGGACGGGGCCTGCCACCGCTGGGCTGGGTACTCACTGCACTTCGGGCAGCAGGCCCCCTCCTCGTAGGCCGGCAGCTGGAGGGAGCCCTCGGGACAGTCCGCGGGCGCCGGGCAGTAGCTGGTGTTGCAAGCTGTGGCGGGCGGGAAAGAGGCTGTCAGGGGCCCATGGGGTCCCCAGGGGTCCACAGGGGGCAGGAGGCGGGCTCTCCAGGGGACACCGGCTGCTGGGGTCACCAAGGAGGTCACAGCAAAGGACAGCGTGACACTTTCTTCCTTGGGTGCGGTCCCCAGGTGCCAGCACTACGGCCCCTCGTGGCAAAGCTCTCCAGCTCTGAGCCGGTGCGTGTGTGACCCTCAGCAGACGTGCGGGCAGTGGCCCATGCCCCCACCAACCCAGGGCTCACCGCAGCTGTACTGGGGACAGCACTGGCCGGCCTGCGGGGCCGCGGGCACGGGCATGAACCCGGGCTCGGGGCAGGCCGGGGGCAGCGGGCAGGGCTGAGGCCGGCAGCTCATGGTCCGAGTGCTGCCATCACAGGTGCACTCCTGGCAGTCGACACTGACCGTGTGGCCGGGCTGTAAAGGAGGTACGCGTGAGCCCCAGCCCTCGGCCACCGGCCCATCCCAGGGGCAGCCTGGGCAGGCAGGGGACATGGTAGAGCCTGAAGGAAGGAGCTTCAGAAGTGTGGGTGGTGCCTGA
Organism: Macroglossus sobrinus; assembly: GCA_004027375.1. Classification (NCBI taxonomy): domain Eukaryota; kingdom Metazoa; phylum Chordata; class Mammalia; order Chiroptera; family Pteropodidae; genus Macroglossus; species Macroglossus sobrinus. The sequence goes on along the minus strand of PVKZ01006965.1, from coordinate 4,943 downwards.
GGCCCGGGGGGGGGGCCAGAGATGTGGGAGGCAGCTGTGCCCTAGCAGAGCAGCAGGGGGTCCCAGCAGAGGGCGGGCACGGCCAGCCTCAGGGCCACCGCACGTGGGAGCCTCCCCAGTTCTGCTGGAGCGGCTGTGACCCTTCCCTTCCCTCCCCCGAGCCCCTAGTGCCACACTCACCTCCACGGGCTCCCCGCTGGGCCCCAGGCAGCCTGGAGGGACAGAGACCAAGGTCACTGCTGGGCAGCCACAGCCCCTGGCCCTCTGGGGCAGGACCGTGGACCCCACCGTGACAGAAAGCCCCAGGGTGCAGCTGTACAGGAGCTTGGGCGGAAGGCCCACCCCGCCAGCCCCAGGCCTGGCCGTGGGGACGTACTATGGCAGCTGGTGGGCACGCAGAGGTCCACGCTTGTGCTGAAAAGTGTCGTGCCCTCGGGACAGAAGCAACCTTCCGAGACAGGCCCGGCGTCCTGAAGGGCACTGCGGGGAGCAGAGGGTTGGCGGGGCCCCATGCTCTCTGGGGCTGGGGGCGCGTGGGAGGGAGGGCGGACACCTACGCCAGGCTGACGCTGTCGCTGCCATAGCAGTAGGAGGGGCTGGAGGGGCCGCAGGGCCGGTACACCTTGTCGGCAGGGCAGGAGAAGGCTGTGTGGAAGGACAAGCCAGGCCTGAGACGCAGGGCGCCCGCCAGCAGCCTCTCCGAGGCTGTGCTGAGCACCCAACACCTGCTGGGGGCCGGCCCCTGAGTGCCCAGCCTGGCTTAGTCTGTGGGAGCCCACACCCCTGTGTCCTGGACCCAGCACCAACACCCCAACCTAGACACCCCTCTTTCCCCCCTAGGAACCAACTACACTCCGCCTGGAGTCAGCCCTCCTCCTCCTCCGGGAAGCCCACCCACTGGTCTGTCTGCCCAGCGTGGAGGGCGGGGTCCCGAGGCAGGCGGCACTCACGGCACGTGCGGTTGGTCCAGCCCCTCCAGGCCACGCATGCGCCGTGGGTCGCACAGAGCGCGGCGTACAGCTCCAGGCCCGAGCACACCACGTGCGGGTCGTTCACGTGGCACTGGTCGAAGACGCAGCCTTGGTAGTACGGCTGCGGGGGGATCACGGTGTGGCACTGCTTGAAGACCCTGAGGCACAGGGACACGCGGGTCGTGCGGCTGCCAGGCTCAGGCCGACCCCCGAGAGGCCCTGGAGGGGCGTCTCTGGCCCCGAGTGCCGAGAGCTCGGCCTCCAGACGACCTGGCCACGGCGTGGCCGTTCTCGCTGCGGAGTCGCCATTGCGTTTCCCTCCACCCTGCAAACCCGGCGATGACCGTCCCCAGACCGCACAGCGTGCTGGCCGCAGAGCCGAGGCGGACCCGCCCGCCAGCTCCGCCGAGCGCTCCAGCGGCAGCGGCTCCTCTCCGGGCCCGCGGACAGCCACCAGGGACGCGCACTGGGGACCATCCCTCCACTGGGCTCCCCCTCCCTCGGGAGCCCCCCCGCAGGCCCCGGGGAGGTGGGGTCAGCAGGGCAGCCCTCCCACCCCTCCCCTGCCTCTCCCGGAATCTCACTCGCTCAGAACCAGCTGGCAGATGGGCGAGGGCTCGCACGGGGCAGGCGAGGTCTTGGGCACGGCTGTGGTGGGTGCCGGGGGAGGCCCATTGCAGGACGGCTGGTCGGAGTCCGTCACCTTCCAGTGGCCAGACATGGCAGAGCAGGAGGACACGACGGCCCCCCCAGGGAGGCGGCACTCGTCTTTCTGGTCATTGGTGCAGGTGCCTGGGGCAGGATGGCGGGAGTCAGATGTCTGGGGACAGCCCCACTCTCAGCCCCACCCATGGGCCAGTGTGCCGGACTTGTAGTCAGTGGGCTGACTGAAGGACCTGCCCAGGGACCCCCGCCTCTCTGTGCTTCCGTTTCCGCCAGGAGGACAGACCCGGGGACAGATCTCAGGGAGGATGGATGGCCATGGGCCTGGGGGTGGGCACTCGGATCCTCTGGCTGTGTTTAATGGCCAGGGAAAGGCCTGGGGTCCAGAGAGTCAGGGAGGGATGGGGGAGGAGTCTGAGGGCAGGACAAGCACGAGGGCGGGGCCTGGGGCGTGGCCGAGGGTGGGGGCGGGGCCTGGGCACTTGGGCGGGGCTGGGATGGGGCAGGGGCGGGGCCGGGGCGGGGCCTAGGGCGTGGCCGGGGCCTGGGGTCGCCTGGACAGGGCTCACCGCACTGCCCCTCCGTGTTGTTGGCAAACTTGCTGAAGGGCACCTCCACCGAGAAGATGAGGCCGCTGAACATGACCTGGACTCCGATCTCGGGGATGGTCACGTACATCCTGATGCCGATCTGAGAGACGGCGACGCCGCCTCTGCGGAAGCCGGGGCTGACTCTCTTGCCATTGAAGAGGATCTAGACGCGCCGCGGGGGCGGGAGGCCGGCTGTCAGTCACCGCGCACCGCTCCCTCCGGCTGTCAGTCACCGCGCGCCTGACCCCACGCCCCGCCCCTCCGGCCGTCAGTCACCGCGCGCCTGACCCCACGCCCCGCCCCTCCGGCTGTCAGTCACCGCGTGCCCGCCCCGCGCCCCGCCCCCTCCGGCCGTCAGTCACCGCGCGCCCGCCCCGCGCCCCGCCCCCTCCGGCCGTCAGTCACCGCGTGCCCGCCCCGCGCCCCCGGGGGCCACCCGGGCGCGGAGCCGCACCTCGTTGGTCATCACCCCGCCGACGGGCCTGCGGGTCAGCACAACGCGCTCCTGCTGGTACTCGACGATGATGGACTGCGGGCAGGACAGCCCGTCCTGCGCGTCGCAGAAGTAGTTGGTGATGAGCACGCGGAAGTGGCCGTACACGGGCACGATCTGCTGCACCAGCACGTACGTGCAGTTGTCCAGGAACGTGTAGTAGGTGCCGTCGAAGGTGATGTAGTGCGGGTCGCCCCAGCCGCTGCACACACCTGCGGGCACGGGGAGCCTCACGCGGGCCGCCACCGCCCCCCACCCGCCTGCGGCTCTCCCACAGGGCGGGTCGCCCCCGGGGCCGGTGGTGCCCGCAGCTCTGACCCGCCCTTTCCCAGCACCGAGTGTCCAGCGTCCACACGGACCCGCCCAGGACAAAGCCTCGGAGGGGCCAGCCACCCCACCTTACCACCACCCCCTGCTGGGCCCAGGGGCTCTGGGGCTCGGCACCTGCCCACAGCCGTGCATTGGGTGGTCCTTCCAGAGCCACTCGCGTGTGGAGCTGCGTGCCCAGCCCTGCCCCCCCCAAGCCTGCGCCCTGCTCACACTGGCACTGGTAGTGCTGGCAGCAGCCGTCCTCGTCCGCCACCTGCAGGGCCGGGTAGCCGTTGGCGCAGGTGGGCTCCGGCATCTGCGGGCACGGGCGTGGCTGCAGCGTGATGACGTTGTGGCCCTCGCAGGTGGCCTGAGAGCAGTTGGGCATGGCCCAAGTTTCCCCTTTCTGTGGAGACAAAGCCGGCTACAGGCCGCGCCCTTCCGCCCCCCACCAGGCCTCCCTCCTCCTCCCTCCTCCTTCCCCCACCGCCCAGTGCCCAGAAGCCAGCAGGGAACCCCGATGGGGATTGTGTCTTCCTGACCAGCATTTGCTGCAGGCCTCCCACCCCCACCCCACTGAGTGCCCGGCTGGCCCCCGCCGGTCTCTGGCGTGTGAGGGTTGCCCCCTCGCCTCCCTGCCCCTCTCCACCTGTTCCCCACAGGTAGCATCTCCTGGCTCCACTCCCCGGCCCCTGCCAGGACCCCACACCTCTCTCTGATGTCTGGGGATGGCCAGGGTCGTCGGCCACCCACTCTGGCCCACGGGTGTCCCCTGCCAGGACCCCACCCCCCTCCCTGATGTCTGGGGATGGCCAGGGTCGTCGGCCACCCGCTCTGGCCCACGGGTGTCCCCAGGCAGCGGACACTCCGCTTCGGGCCCCACATTCCCCGCTAGGGAGCAGACACCCGCTTCGAGCTGCGTCCCGCGTTTGGCCTGCATAGGCCTGAGGGTGTCCCGCTTGAAGCGACAGCCTGCTCGGCACGACGCTGGGGTCCTCGCACTGGCTCTTGAGCCCCCAGGGAGGGAGGAGCAGGGGCGGTTACCGTTCTCGGCGGGACTGCGTTAGGGCACCCCGGCGTCGTGACAGCGGTCACAGAGGTCGAAGGGGATGACCCAGGTGGGGAGGTGGCCGTGGCAGGAGGCGGCGAGCCGGTGGGACAGGCGTAGTCTGTCTGCCTGACCACGTGACAGTCCAGGCTGCACACGGCGTAATAGCAGTGGCCGGCGAGGTCAGTCTGCTGGTATATGACGGATCCTGCAGGACGGAGACTGGGCATCAGCGGAGCCAGGCCGGGAAGGGGCAGCGCCCGGAGCGGTCCCAGCCAGGCCCGCGGTCCACGGCCACGCGCACGGGCGGGAGACCTCCTACGGGAGGTCAGTAGAGAAACCCACGGAGAGGGAACCACAACACTGCAACCACCGCTCACCCCGACACAGGGTCCCCCCAGATTCCGTGCGGAAGAAACCCCGGTGACAGGGCCGCACACCCGGCACACGACATACCCGCCGGGTAGAGCGCGTTGGCCACGCTGCAGTAGCAGAGCCTCGGGGAGGACGACGCGGCCCAGCTGGACGATGTGCCAGGGGGAATCACGGAGGTGGACTCAGGGGCGGGCGAGTACGTGGCAGAGGAGGTCACGTTGGGGGTCACGGAGGTAGGGCAGCCCTCTCGGGGCTCACAGCACAGCACGCGCACCTCGTAGTTGAGGCACATCCCGAACCGGCCCACCTGGTCCCGGTTCCGGCACACCAGGCCCACGGCGGGGTCGCACCGCACCACCTGGCCCAGCCGGGCGATGCTGACCTCGGGGTGGCTCTCGGCCCGGCACTCCAGCCGCGTGACGTGCTCGGGCCGGCGGCAGACCGTCTCCCCGCTGCTGACGATGCCGCCGTAGGTCTCCGTGTCCCCGCCGTGC
>PVKZ01006964.1:0-28079 GCA_004027375.1 Macroglossus sobrinus | reverse complement strand
GAAGGTGAGAGAAAACAATTTCTATGTTGCAAACCCGGGAGTGGGAGTGCCTTAAACCAGAAGTAAACATAGGACAGCACAGGAAGGTGCTGATATCAGACCAGAAAGTTCAAATGGTGGTCTAGTTCCCATCCACCACCTTGCTCACACTAGAGAACGTTGTCTCCAGGGTCTCATGCCCATCAGAGAGTCCAGTCCCACCAGAATCCCTCCATCACAGCTCAGTGCTGAATCCCAATCCAATATCTCCCATGCTCAGTTCCCAGGAAGGGCCAACCAGACATAACCAAAGGCTGTGATCTGGACTCTGGAAATGATTATCTTAACTAACAAAGCAAGAAAAGATCATTATTAACACAGCACCCTTATGTCCACAGACAGAATACCTCCTACTATTATGTCTTTAAAATAAGGAAAATAAAAATGAAGCAAACCAAACCTCAGCATTTCTTTTTCCTTTCTGATTTCATTTCCCACTTCTGCATCTCCAAAGTAGCAGGGGTAAGCTGACTGACTGCTCCGGTAATCCTCTCTGGTTGGAGTCAACCCAGAATACTGTTACCGACCTGCGCTAGAGCCTTGGGGCCACCTCGCTTAGTGTGGGAACCAAAAACAAGCAAGAAGAGAGCTATTTACCCCTGAACTTGACCCCATCCAGAGGTGGGCACATCAAAGATTTATGGGGCCTAACATTGTCTCCCCAGACTTGAGACCTGAGGTGAGATAGGATGAGAAAGACACAGGATATGCCCTTGCAGGGATCATACGCAGCCAACATTACTATCCCCACAAGTGGGAGCATACAGACAGAGTTTGGGGCTGAGACTTCCAAGCCAATTTCACAGAAACTCTCACATTAATGCCCTCTCTATCATACAAGAGAGCTGCAGGCCATCTTGACTCAGATCAGCCCCATGCCTTTCCTGGCTTTGTCCTGCACTGGAGCCTGTGCTCTTTCCACCTCCCCTGAATCAAGAACATTGTATATCTGCCCTGCCCTGGCCACGTGGTGTCAACTTGCCTTCAGTATATCATATTTCTGGGCTAGACAAACCTTGCTTAATATTGTCTACAAAAGAAGTGGCTGTCAGGCAACTTCTGTCAGCAAGTGGAAAGTGTAAACATAGGCCCATCCTAGAAGGAGAGAAAATGAGATCAGATCTTGTCTCCAACCGGACCCTGCAGTCCACTCTTGCTGACCATGGCAGACCTGAGTCCCGGCCCCTGCCTCTCACCATGTCCATGAAGAAAACTGCCTGGTATGTCACAACAGGTGGACAAGACAACAGACCAGGAAAGAAGCTGCTCTCGGCAGACATTTTCCTTTCCAGCCATTATGCCTGCATCCTGCCTTGTTCCCACACAAAAGGAGCACAGATATCATACAGATGGCTGTGGTTGGGTTAGCAGGATGATGCTGTACTGGTTCTTCTGTTCTTAGCTCCTTGGAACTCATCACCGTTCACTCTCAGGTGGCCTGCGTACTCTGTGTGTCTTCCAGCTACTCCTCTCTATCTTTTCCTTTTAAGGTCACACCCAAGGCTTTGGACCCTGCTTGCTCATGGGACCTACTGGATGTCTGTCTCTGGCTTTCTGGAGCCCTTGTTCTTGGGACCACTCATTTAACATTTAATCACAATCAGCCAGGGTCCACTCAAGCACCACTGAGAAACTGATCTAGAGATTAAGAACTTCTAGCACGATGTTATCATGAGCAGGGAGTTTCAGGGGCAAACAAGTGACAATTTTCAATAAAGTAGTCTTAATTTTTGCTTTGTAGGGAAAAACATTGACACCTAAAGGACAATCAAATTCTATCAAAATGCAATCTATTTCATACAAGATTCATGATTCAAAAGAAAACTCAATTTATAATTTGTCTCGTTTCATATTTATACTGACTTAAAACATCTCCCTCAGTTTGTTGCCTCGCAAAGACCTTCAGAAGAAACCAAGACCCAATTTTTTAGTAGGCTTCATAGGGCCATGCATGGCGATGCTCCTGTTCCACAGCTCAGCTTCTCTTTCACACCCGGCAACTCACAATGTCCCCTCATCCTCCTGGGAAGGGCGCCCAGGTGACCTCTGACACTCAACCCTGAAGACAACCTGCTGATTCTCTTCTCGATGTGCACACAGCCCCTTGCCCAACACAGGTGACGATGGCTATGTAAGTGATGTGTTCGATTCCCACCCAACATGGCATTTCCTATCTCATGCAACATGTTCTGAAGCAAAATATTAGACCTTAAGTGGTGAAAGTTGGACTGAACATCCCCCATCTCTCCCAGGAGACCCCTCCTTTTTTAGATTCTTTCAGAACTGGATGTGATATGTGGCAGCACCAGAGGCCACCTGCAAAGAATGAGGCCCTGCCCAGAAATCAGCTAAGATGGGGGAAGAGCTAAGATGTGAGGCCTGCTGCAATCCAAAGGGTTGGGAATGAGGGAAGGAGCCAGAGTAAAGCATCATTTGTGGAAACATTCCCTTCAGTGCTAATGTGTCTAAGCCAGCAGCACTGGGGTTACTACCCTCTTGGTCCCAACAGGTACACCCACACAAGGATCACTGGGAACAAGGATAAAAGCAGAATTGATGCCAAAATACAATAAAAGACTAGAGTGCCTCCCAGGTACTAGAGAAAGTATGTGGGATTTGGAATGAGAAGGTTACACTACTATAGGACCTAGTCCCATGTTCACTCATTGGGCAGCTATGCATAATTTATCTGTATCCACAAGCCTCTGTTTCCTTAGACTTCAAATAAATACAATTATGGATTCTTTTCTTGTATCTGTCCAATCAAAATGCTGTGAGGGGAATGAAAAAACCTATTCAGATTTGAGATCTATCATTAAAGAAAGTGTTTGTTGGCCCCATAATAAGGATTATGAAACACAGTTTTGCTCATTTAGAACTATGTGAACATTTTCCTTAATGGTACTGGCATTTTTCCCTGGCTTATTGAGGTGCACTTGGTATTTAGTACATGGCATAATTTTAAGGTTTACAATTTGACAAACATGCACCAGTATTATAAAGATTATATATAAGTTCTGTTTTCGGTTCCTGGCACAGGGCTTAAAATATCTGTGGAACTTCCTGAGTGATAAAATTGACTTTGTTATTTCACAAGGTGGCTCACGGAGGGATCCTAAATGGCTACAAGATGGGAACCAAAGGCCAGCTGTGTGATCAGATGTTGGTGACATTGGAGCCTAACTGACTTCTATGCAGGGGAGGGAGCTGGACACTGCCTTAGTCACATGGCCAGTGCTATTAGTAATCACACCTACATAATGGCACCCTAATTAAAACTCTGAACAGCAGTGGTCAGTGGACCATCCAGGTCAGTGAACACACAGACATCCTGCAAGGGTGGCAAGCTAAGGCCCACAATGAAAGGGCATGGGCACTCTGCATCCAGAATCCTTGTAGGCCTCACTTATGTGCCAGTTTTATAATAAACTAGAATGGTAGGTATAGTGCTTTCCATAGGAAAATGAATTGTGTCCAAGAAATCATTGAACATGAGGGGTGGTAGGAACCCCTGAAAGTACCCAGATGTCATCAGTGGAAGTCAGGACTGTCTGGTGGGACTTTGCCCTGATGTCATCAGTGGAAGTCAGGACTGTCTGGTGGGACTTTGCCCTGAAGTTGTGGGATCTGGTGCTATCACTGGGTGGCTAGCATCAGAATCATATTGCATTATGGCCCAGTTCAGCAGAAATGGCACAGTTAGTGTCAGAAACATGAGATTCATTAGAGGGATCCTGACTCTCTGAGACATCTGCATTGGTAAGAGAAAGGATGAAAGGGTGGGGGTTGAGGATTTTTTTATTCCTGACTGGCCACAGGGACACTCATGGTAAGAAACAGCAGCTCTGTTGCAATCATTTGTTCAAGTTAAAGTAACCAATAAAATTCAGAGATGATGGATCTAACTCATGGGCAGCTGGCTCCTGGATGCAGAAGAATGGAAGAACAAGAAAAGAGTGAGGAATGCGGTCCCTTGGTTATTGTTACCTGAAATACCTACAATGAATTTAAAAGAGAGTGCTAGGTCAGATCTGGACACCAACCAACCTCAAATTTTGATTAGTCTGCGTTATGGCCACTAGCTTCAAAGTTTCCTCCAAAGAAGTAAAATTATATTGGACAATAGAAGTTATATCTAAGACCTGTGGTCACCTAAAAGTAGTCTAGGTAGCGGGGAAGGCAAAATCAGGGTATTGCTAAAACTGAAAAGTACAGGATGAAAAAGTTTCCTATTTTGTGGATTGGTATCATCAGCTTACTGAGACTCCTTCCTAAAATGGATTGTGGGAGTGACTAATTGGGGACGATGTTTTTTTGGATTTCAATGCTGAAGAGTAGAAGAGCATGTGAATGGACACAGTAATCACATCTCACTCTGTAACAATGACAGATGGCTATGCATGATCCCAACACATCACGGTCTGTTCCTGAGGGAGCTGTTAGCCTGTGCACTGCAGAAAAGGCACAGTAGAGGCTGTTTATTCTGAGAAGGGGGACTGTCTTAATCCCCCTCTAAATGCCAAGTAGGCCATCCCAGAAGGAGTAGCTAATGTGCTTCGCACACAAGCCATGATGAACTGGCTTTAAAATGATCAGGCATTAATTCACCTAATATTCCATGCCCCAGGGCATGGTATGTGCTGTGATTAAGGGGCCCTTTTGCATGGCCACAGCATGTGACCTCCTTGGGGCAAAATCGAGCAATGGTCCAAAATGACTTGTCGGATTTTTTCCATTCAGTTTCCTCTTACGAATACTATAGATACTCATAAAATATAAATTAATCAAACAAAAGATTGTTGAAACAGAAAGTCAAGATACTGATCTCAGAAGAATAAAAATATTTACATGGTTTTAAAACAATGGGATGAATTAAGCAGACACTCATGGGTTCAAATAATGACCTCAGTGAATACTATCAAGAGATGAGGGGACCAATGGGACTGCAAAGGGATCTCTTACCATTAAAGTTACCCAAAAAAGCCTGTCCACTCTATTCAACCTAGTTGGGAAGAACTTTAACAGCCAGGAGGCAAAAATTAAAATGAAGAACCTAACCTGGAATCAGCAGGCACATCTTCTCCCAGTGGATCTGCTCGAGCTTCTTCTTACTTTCTTCCCGGGTTCCACAATCTTCCTCCTGTGGCCACAAGAGTAATGGGTATCCGTTCCCTAGGAAGATGTGCTCAGGGCGCCGTTCACTGGCTTTCCCAGAGTGTTACCATCCTCTTGTCTTCACTTTTGGAGTCACAAGCAATAGGAGAAACCCCAGTATTTTTTATTGTGGTTTTATCTGAACTGATGTAAATTAAGTTAGGAAACAATGGAGAATGGGCACACTTTTTTACTTTACCTTTTTTTGTCCCATGCAACAGAAGTTCAAAGTTCTTTTATTCTTTTTCAAAGGGTTTCTCCTTCTCTTTGTTGAGGAGATATGCCTCGGGTAGGGAAAGGAAAAAGCAGGTCAGGTTGGAAAGATAATTTTTAAATAGCATAGAAAGAAAAGATGGTGTCACACACGGCACACTCAAAGCCCATGGACACAATTCCTATTTCTATGACCATTAAAAGTGGGGGGAAAGCAAATTAAACTTCCACACACATTTCCTTTCTCTATTTGATTTCATGTGTCCCTTACCCAGTCTCCCATGCAGCAGGTGCCACCCAACTGGTCCCAGGAACCCCCTCCCATGGGTCCAAACTGAGTTTTGGCTGCTACCTGGATCGTCTTCATTCTCACTGCTGAAGTCAGAGATGCTCTCCAACACCAAATCTTTAGAAACAGAAACAAGAACAATAAAGTGGTTAGAAAGAGAGTCTCCCCTATTCCTCTGGCTCCACTCGAGACTATGAGAGTCACATGGCTTCACCCTAATATTTTCTCAAAACTTCCCTGGGCTCTGTGTGGTCAGAGCCCTTGAACAAGACATTGATCACACTTGCAAAACTTTGAATCAGAGACATGCTGAAGTGATCACCTTTCACCTTCTCACCTCTGCCGCAACATTGCTACAGAGTCGTCAACCAGAAATTCTGACTGTTACAGACAAAATGGAATGTGGCTAGTGAAACCAAACAACTAGATGTTTTATTTTATTTTCATTCACTGAGTTAATAAATGATCAAGTTTTATTCATTATAAACAGACACATCTGGCCACTGCCTGCCACACTGGATAGAGCAACTCTAGAATTTAATGATGTGGAAGGTGTATCCTCTTCTCCCCTGCTGGTTCTTGCAGAGTAATTTACAGGTCAGATCTGATCATTCATTTGTGGGGACTTCACAAACCCATGTGCCTGTCCCACGCATTACTTGAGGCTCTGGCATCATTCAAAAGTATGATAAAAACCTGAGGATTCCCAGCAACAGGCCCACATGTAAGAAAAGGTGAAGAGCATGTCTAGCACACCTGTGCCCAACAGCGCTAATCATGAAGGAAATGCTCGTCAAAAGACCATAAAATAGTGCCTCTCTCTTGTCAGGATGTGTATTGTCCAAAAAAAATAATAAGATAACAGATATTGGCAGGAGGTGGAGAAACTGCAACCTTTCCACACTGTTAGGGGCAATGTAAAATGGTGCACTCATGCAAAACAGTATTAAGCTTCCTCAAAAATTTACAAATAGAACTACGATGTGATCCAGCAATTACATTGTTGCTATACTTCCCATGGAGATAAAATCAGGGCCTCAAGAAGATAACTGCACTCCTAAGATCATTGCAGAATTATTTACACTAGCCGATATCCGGAAACAGCCCCCGTGTCCATCGACGGACAAATGACAAATGGGTAACAAAAAATAAGGTACATACATTTAGTCAAATATTATCTTTAAAAACAAAAGCAATCTTGTCATTTGCAGCAATAGAAATTAACCTGGAGGACATTATTCTAAGTGAAATAAGCAGGTCACAGAGAAACAAATACTGTACGATTCCACTTAGGTGAGTATCTAAATTCGTCAATGCATAGAAGCAGCATAGAAGGCTGGTTGACAAAAATCAGGGGAGGAGGAAATGGAGCTATGCCAACAGGCAGCCAGTTTTTGTCAAGTGAGTTGAAAAAGTTTTAGTGATCTGCCTTGTGACAATATGCATATGGTTATTGATGCTGTGCTTTGTACTGAATTGGGTTTAGAGGTTGGATTTCATGCTGTGTGCTTTTTGTCATAAAAATAAGAGAATGAAATATTAAGCAAAAATTAAAAAAAAAGAGGCGGGGAGAGGGTAGGGGTTGCTAGGAAGGGAGTTAAAAAATGGCAGGCTACAATAGAGGGAGGGAAGGAAGGAGAAAGGGTCTGTTTGTCACACAGCAGATAGAGAAGACCATAGGGCAGGAGTAAAGCTCCTCTCTGCAGGTTTAGGGAAAGTGGGTCTATACTGTGTTCACTCCAGCAAGATGGCCCTATCCTTTCTCATTCTCATTCAAGATGTGGGCAGAAATTGCCCTCAGTCTGGGCCAGGCTGGCTCAGGGGACCGTGTTATACTGCCTGTCTTGAACTTGAAGCCACTACCTGTCACCACAGGGCCTGAGTGCCCTTCCTGTGTCTTCTTCTGCTCTTCTAAGTTGTTTCCCTCTTGAGGTCTCGCCAAAGCCTCTCAGAGATATCCTTGAGTTGGAGCCCTCTGGTGGTTGTCTCTGATTTCTTAGAGACTAGGTGATGCCAGCCCTCATTTTAACATTGAATCACACCCACAAGGGTACCCTTCAGCTCCACTAGGAAACTGTGATCTAGAGATTAAGTATTTCTAGGACAACCCTATCCCAAGGAGACAGGTTCAGGGATAAACTAGTGACATTTTACATTTCAGCAACATTAATTTTGCTTAGTGAGAAAAAGATGTAAAACTACAGGGCAATGAATTTCTACTACATTCATAATTCTCACAGCTGTCCTGGTCCCAAGAAAACTCAAACCATCACTTGGCTCATTGTATATGATATTTACTTAAACCAACTTCCTGGACTGGATTTCTTACAAAGCCCTCCAGAAGAAACCACGACCTCATGTCCCTGTGGGTTCCACAGGAATATGAAAGGCGATGCTCCTGTCACACTGCAGAGCTTCTCTGTCCCACCTTGCAGTGCACAATATCCCCTTTGTCCTCCTAGAATGAAAGCCTAGTGCTACCCTGACACTCAGTCCTGAAGACCTCTCGGTTCTCTTCTCAGTGGACACAGTTTTTCTCGCCCAGCACACGAAGTCCTTAATCAGAGAAGTGACGGAGACAGAATGTCATCGCATTCTTAGCAAGAGATGCTGACAGTAAATATTAGACCTCTTTGCAGAAAGTCACAGTGAATTGGCCCCAGATATTCCTGGAGGCTTCTACTGACTCAGATTCCTCCAGAACTTGGTGTGGCATGGGGCTACACCGGAGGCCACCTGCAAAAGTGAGGAGCTTTGCCCAGCAATCAGCTAAGATGAGTTCAAGGAGGCATCATTTAGAGGCCTTTCTTTAACAGAAAGGCATTGTGAATGAAAGAAGTGGCAACTGTGACACATCATGACCATGCAAAATGCCATGAGTTCTCCTGAGAGGTGATGTTCTGTACTAAAAGAATTTTTTTATGGCTTGGTAACAGAGATTCTAAAACATGTTTATCCATTAAGAAGCCAGTGAATATCATCCTTGGTGGAGATGGGATTTGTGTACAGATTAGTTGAAGTTTATACTTGGCAATAATGAATGCACACGTTCAAACTCTACAAGGTGATGAATACATACACTTATGTACCTATCCATTCATGATGCGATGGTGAGGGGAATGTATTTTAGAAATTTGGCATCAGCAACTGTTGTCTTTACAGTAACATGAATCAAGGGAAACACTCAAAACACAAAAAGTCACACACACACTCAGAATCATACCACACAGATACACACTCACACCCATGCACACAAACCTACACCACTTCACTGGAACTAGAAATCATGTCCATGGTCCTTTACCTAGAAAATCAGTTTCTATCACCACATCCCCGATTCTCATTTCCAACAGGAAGCTGGAATCAAAGTGGCTCCCCACACTACAACCAGCAAGAATGCTCTCCATTTCTTAGTTTCCTGATTTTTCCTCAGCAAATGAGGGATTCTAGAATACGTACCATCTTCATGGGCAAGTGGAACCACCTGAAATGATAAAACATACTATCAGAGTCACATCCTGTAGTGTCCTGTTTGCTCAGGTCTTTGCTTAAATCAGTTATTTTTGAAAACCAGATGAGAAATGCTGGAAGCATCAATGAAACCCACCAGCAAGAGCAAGACAAAACTACTCAGGTCAAAGGGCATGAACTGTCCTGGAGGAACTACCTCTTCAGGCCAGTTGAGTGGGCAATTACAAACTTCTCTTTCAAGGAGGAAAAATTGCTAAGAAAAACAGCTCCCTCCCATACGGTTTGTAACTTCTGCTGTCATTTTTGAAGGCCCTTTAGTATCAGTTATCAATTGGTGATAGACTCTCTCTTGACAATCTTACCACCAAATAAATGTCTGTATCATCTGGAATGTACGTACTCACATTTTTATATCTTAATTTTATGGATAAAGTAGTAAATCCTCATTTCTATTGCAAGGGAAGTGGGGTGAGCATACCTTGGTGATGGATGTCACCTCGAGATCTGCCCTCTCACTGGGAGGCTCCTCCCACAGGTCTTCGGGGGGATCTGTGAGGATACAGAGTGACTGTCAGTTCTTGGTGCTGCTGCTTATGAAGGAATAGGGAGCTCTGCTGAGTGCTGTTGGGGGTTAGAGTGTACTGATGAGGGTGGTGGGTAAGTTTGAACTGAGCTGCTGTCGGGCCTCCTCCTTGCTCAAGAAGGAAAGGCCAAGGAAAAGAGCAGAAAAGAAATGAAAAAAATGTATCTTTGACTTTCTGAAAGAAACTTAATCAGTGGGAAATAATCTAACAAGGAGTAAATACGACAATCATGCTCTTTCAAAGACAGAGGCCTGACTCCTTCTGCCTGTTTTGAAATTCAGCTAATTGCTAGTGTCTTCTTGATTTTCTCCAAGATCATTTTTTCCTGCATAATCTACACATGCTATTGCAGTATTCATCAAAACAATTCTGTAAGGTTTCTTACTTGATGAAAAGCAAACTTATTGGGCATATAAATCACTTCTATGCAAACAATACTATTTTATTTACTGACTTATCCTTTTTTTTATGAACTGAAAAAAAATACAGATTTGAAAACAGTGAAGTCCCATTATGTAAAATTGATGCCATCATCTATAATATTCTCCTCCCTGTCATTTTTTTCTATACAGTGTGTGTAGGTCACTGAGTCAGTGTCTGTCCACGCTCACACAGGCCATGGACAGTGGGACAGTTATTTACATGGGAAAGTCATGGGGGGCACAGTCTCTGTCTATCCCAGCTGTGCAGGAGGTTTGAAACAAAGGGGGATGGTCATCGGGATTCCCCTAGGCTTACTCTGAGTTCTCACTTGTGATTGTCCCTTGGATACATGATGACAGAGTTTGCGTGTTTCTATGGTTTACTATGATGTCATCTCTTTGATTTTTAACTCTTTGGGAAAGAGGCTGAGGGGTGATCCCAGAACTGACAAATACCGATCCAGATAGTTCTTTGTGGGGCCTCAAAACTCTTAGAATCTCTGTGCTGACCTGCACCATGTGAACCCTATATATGCCTTTCATGACAATGACTATGTCAAAGTCTGCTGTTAAAGGCACTGACAGCTGCCCTGGTCAATGTGACTAGTGAGGACATCTACTCTTGATAGCCAATGTCTGGGAGCTGTGTAGACACTAGCACTCCCAGCCATGTTCATGTTTGTTAGAGCTCCCTTGCTGTCTGACTAATGACCCTGTAGCTGAGTGGTGATTGTTGGTCAGTGGTTCAGGACATCAACATAAGGATCCATGCCTAGGTTCACATGTTGTCTCCTCCACGTAGGAGGTCAAGAGCTTGGGACATTCATTTCTGCTTCACCTCCATCTGAGGAGATGGAAATTTAAACAAACCTCCAATTACAACTGTGGAGGGAAGAATGAATTATGTAAAGTGGTCTGCGAAGATGAGAATTTATATAGAAATTGAACTTGGGTAATATGGGGTGGAAGTGGGTAAAATCTTGAGGAAACACACCATGCACTCACACTCACATTCACTGTCACAGCACACACACTCACACTAAAACACCCTCAAACCTCAAACACACAAACCCCACTACCTAAAATTCATCACTGCTGCAGGGCACAGTAGACCTGACAGAATTCTTCCCTGTGCGAGCACTTCCTTCCACTACACCCTCAATCCTCCTTCCTGGCAGCAACCCAGATTGGGGGGCTTTCAGACCAAACCAGTAAGAAAGCACCCCCATGCTCAGCACCCAGATTTAGCCTCAGCAGGTGAGTGATTCCAGAATACATACATTTTTCATCTTCTGCATCCACCTGCCAATAGAGAGAAAGAAAAAATGCACTGTTAGGAGCACTTCACACTGAACACTGCACGGGGCTTCTGTTGTCTTGATGTCTTTAGAACACCAGATGGAAAACAGTGCCTGAGTTAATGACCACAAGAGAAAATGTACAGAATACCTGTGGGAAAGGTTTGATTCTTTATGGAAGGTCTCCAAATCTATTTGGATTGGCAAAAGCAAAACTCTTCTTCAAGGAGGAAAATTCTATGCAGAATAAAATGCTCCCTACCCTATACTGTGTGACTAATGCTGTCATTTTGAATGTCCTCTTGAATCAGGAATCACTAGGTAAAAAACTCACACTCAATAATCTCCCCCACCAAGCAAATTTTCTCTACCATCTGGAATGTACATGTTCACATCTTCCTGTCATACTTTTACTAAAACAAAATAAATCAACATTTCTATCACAAAAGAAGGAAGATGAACTTACATGTGGAATAGATGGGTCCTTTGCAGTGGCCCTGTCTTCAGAAGGCTCCTCCACCACAACATCGGGAGCATCTAGGGAAACACAGAGCAAGTGTCTGTCATTGGCAGTGCTGCCCAGGACATACTCAGGGAGCTTTACCTGATGTGGACTTTGGATGGGAGGGTGTGAAATGGATAATTGATAGGTACAAACTGAGCTGTTCATCAAGGGCTTCTTCCTAGGTTGATGAAGGAAGGCACAAAAAATGGAACAGAAGAAAAGGAGAAAGACAGCCCTTAGCTTTCTAGCTAAGATGAAACTAATCTTTGTAAAATGGTCAATCTGACAAAGAGTAAACACTAAGATGCATGCTATGATTTAACACACTCAAACTTTTGTGCAGTTTTGAGATTCAACAAAATTGCCATCATCTCTTTTATTCTTCCAAAATCAATTCTTCTGGCAGAATTTACAGATGCTACTATTGCATTTAGTATCTCTTCTGTAAGATTTTGTCATTGAAGAAAAGCAAATTAATCGAGGAACCAAACGCAAGTCTAGAAAAAGTATCTCATGAGATTTACTCACTAATCATTTTTCATAAATAAAATTAAATGCAGAAGATTTTAAAATGCTGAAATCCCATGATTTAAAATATTCACTATCAACTCTGTGCTATTTTCCTCCCATTTTTTTCAATAGAGTGTGTGTGCCCTTAGAGTCAGTGGCTGTCAATACTTACACTGCCCATTGACGGTGGGACAGTTCCTTGCACAGGAGAGGCAGAGAGAAGCAATGCCACTCTCTACCTCAGCAAAATAGAAGATGTACAGTAAGGCTGAGGGGCACTTGGGTCTCTATCAGGACAAATTTGAGTGCTTCCTTGCCACTGTCCTTGTGGAGGAGCTTGCAAGATTTGTGAGCTTTTGAGGTTTATTGTGTTGTTATCTCTCTGACCCTTAACTTCTCTGAAGCAGGGGCAGAGGAGGATCCCAGCACTGACAGACAATGATGGACATTGTCCTCATACCCCTTGCAACCTCTCAGCTGCCCAGGAGCATATGGGCCCTCCATGTGCCTTTCACACTGATGACTATGCCACAGCCAGCTGTTACATGCACCTGTGGCTGCCCTGGGCTATGTGACACTGAGAACATCAAGATGAGCTGTGCGTGGGAGCTGTGTAGGCACTAGCACTTCCAAGCATGTTCACAGAAGCTGGCACTTTGTTGTTCTGTCACGTGACTCGGTGGTGAGGGCAGGTGAGTGGTACAGAGCATGAACACAGGGACACAGTATGGGGTTCAGATGTCGGATCTTCCATAAGGGAGGTTAGTGCTTGGGCCATTCACCTCTGCACCACCTCCACGTGAAGAGAGGGAATATTAAGCAACCTCCAGAAACAGCCGGGGGATGGGAAGAGTTAATTATGGAAAGTTTGCAGAGGTGGGGAGCTTCTTTTAAAAATTAGATACATATATTGTGTTGTGTGAGTAGGAAACTCCCCTGAGGACACACATGCACATTAACAATCACACCACGCACACACATTCATAAACACCACTCCAAAACTCAAACATACATTGGACCACCCACATATCTTTGTTTTGAAGGACTGCAAACTTTCCAGAATTATTTTCTAGACTACCTGGTGGTTTCACTACATGCCTAACCCTCATCCCCAGCAATATCACAGAATCAGGGGGGCTTCCAGACCAAATTAGCAGGAAAGTCCCACCTCCAGCCCCCAGCTTTATCCTCAGTGAGTGAGTGATTAAAAAATACGTACATTTTTCATCAGATTCATCGTCATCCTGTCATGAGAGAACAGAAAACACTGTGAGGATCATATCTTCATGGACACTATTCACCCATGCCTTCTGTTCTCTTGATGATTTGAGGACATCAGATGGCAAACAGTGCCTGAGTCAACAGTGCCCCAAGAGAAAATGTATAGAATATCTATGGAAAAGACTTGAGCTCTTCATGGAAGCTGTCTCAAATCTCTTTGAATTGCCAGTTACAAAATTCTTTTTTCAAGGAGGAAACTATGCTGCTAAGGACACTGCTTGCAGTGCTACAGTGTGAAAGTAATGCTGTCCTTTCTGAATGCTCTCTTGAATCAGGTATCAGGTGGGCATAGACTCTCACTTGACATTCCCCCACCTAGTAGATTGTCTCTATCATTTAACAGGTATGTGCTACCATTTTTAGACTCCAATTTTATTTAATAAAAAATAAAACAAAAATTCTGGGAAACATGGCAGAGTGAGAGATTTCCTCAGATTTCTCCCCCTGAAACAACAATAAGCTGAACATCTAAAACTCAACAAAAAACACCCAAACTGCACACCAGCACATCTGAGCATGTAATCTGCGCATAAGAGCTATACCACAGGTCAGAACCCCAGGTGTCAGTCAGTGACTGGGAAGCTGCCTTTCACAGCTGCCAGAGATTCTTGCAGGAAGAGGGTGAGGGATGAAGGTACAACAACTTTCCTGATCAGCCTTCCTGAAAGTGCCAGAACTTCTAAAAGCCAGCAGCAGGGCCTACTGATCAGAGCAGAAAGTAGAAAAGCAGGATTGGACAGCAGAGAAACAACAGTCGATTTTTATCAGCCCTGGACGAAAAATGGAGGTTGAGCTTCAGCCCCTAAATTTCAACACAGAGGGCCCCTCACCCCATACCCTCCAACTGATCACCACAGAGCTGTAGGGAAATCTGAGCCAACCCTACAAAACCTGTTGCTAACACTGATAGGAACTGAAACTGAGAGTAGCAAGTGTGATTAAATATCTATAAGAAAATAAAAAAGACATTTAGGCTTTATATAAAGCAGGGATCCAAGAGGCTTAGATGCTGCCTACTGGAAACCAAAAGAAAAGCACCTTCTTTGCAGCAGGCTAAAGAGAGACCTTTATATAATAAATCTTTCTGGAAAAATAACACAATATACTTCCGTTAATGCCCAGGTGGAGAAATAGTTCATTTAACACCATGATAAACCAAGGTGACAAGGCATCTCAGAAAGAAAGAGAAAAATCTCCGGAAAATAAGCTTATAGGCATAGAAATATGCAACTTAAATGACAAAGAATTCATGATAGTACTTCTGAAAAAAACTCATTGAGATCCAAAACAACTCAAAACAACAATTTCAGGAACTGAAAAAACAACTAGATGAGCAAAATGAGTTCCTTAGCAAGGAAATTGAAACTCTCAAAAAGAACCAAATAGACCTTCTGAAGATTAAGAAACAACAACAAACAAACAAAAATGAAACAAAACAAAAACACTGCAAGAGTTGAAAATTTAAATAACAAGCTTGGGAAATAGTTGACCGAATGGAGGAAAAGATCAGTGACATTGAAGACAGAAATCTAGAAATAAATCAAAAGGAAGAAGAGAAAAACCAAAGAATGAAAAATAATGAAAGAGAAATACATGAACTAGCTGATGCCATCAGTAGAAGAAACAAGAATAATGGGCATTATCTAAGGAGAGAACAAGGAGCAGGAACTAGAAAGCATTTTCAGCAAATAGTTGATGAGAATTTCCCAAATCTAAGAAATGCACTGGAGCTTGGAATTCAAGAAGTCAATAGAACACCCAATATCTCAACCCAAAAGGCCTTCATCAAGACACATTGTATTAAAGTTATCAAAAATCAACAACAAAGATAGAATTCTCAGGGCAACCTGGAAAAAGAAAATGATAACTTATAAAGGAAAATTTATTAGATTATCATTGATCTTTGCAGTACAGACCTTACAAGCCAGAAAGGAATAAAATCAAATACTTAAACTACTAAGTGAAAAAAAACTACCAGCCTAGGATAGTGTGTCCAGCTAAACTCTCCTCTGGATATGAAGGAGAAATAAAGACCTTCCCCGACATATAAACATTGAGGGAATTTTCCACTACGAGGCCTACACACAGGAAATACTGAAAAAGACAGCTCACCTAAAACAAAATGACAAAAAAAATACATAATTAGGAGTAAGGTGACTACTAGGCTGATAGAAGCAGAGGAGTGCAGCCCTTACTAGGAACAGGGCATTATAAGCTTAAAAATAAGAAGAGATTTGCTATAGCAAGATAGTAATGACCGTTCAGCATGCATAGGGACAAACTGAGATAACAATGACTGAAAAGGGGAGTATTCAAAGATCCAAATTAGCAAAGGGGAATAGAGATAAGACACATGCAGAAGAAAAGGAACGAGTGTCGAGTGTGTGTGTGTGTGTGTGTGTGTGTGTGTGTGTATTCTTGGCATATTTGTAATAGTAACCACATGTCAAAGATTCAGAACCAAACTATATGACATAAAACAAGAAAAACCAGAGGGAACACCCACAAAAGCCAACCAAAATAAAGAAAACAGAAACACAAGGACAAGGAAGCAATAGAAACACCAAGCTACCAGAAAGCAAAAGATAAAATGGCTATAAAAAGACCTCATATTTTAATAATCATTCTAAATGTAAATGAACTAATCTTACCAATAAAAAGGCACACAGTTGCAAAAAGGATTAAAAAAAAACCCAACCATATGTTGCCTTCAGGAGACATATCTCAGTTCCAAAGACAAATGTGGATGAAAGGGTGGAAAATGATATTTTAAGCAAATGGCATTCAAAGAAAAGCTGGAATAGCGATACAAATGTTGGATGAAATAGATTTCAAAATAAAAAATGTAAAGAAAGACAATGAGGGATAATTCATAATGATAAAGAGAATCATGCACCATGAAGACATAACATTTATTAACATCTATACTCCAATCGAGGAACCCTAAAATATATAAATTTATTACTAACAGAACTAAAGGGAAAAACAGACCAAAACACTATAATAATAGGGGACCTAAATACCCCACTATCGGATATGGACAGATCATCCAAACAGAAAATCAATAAGGAAATAACATGCTTAAATGACACATTAGACTAACTGGACATAAGTGACATTTACAGAGACTTCCCTTCCAAAACAACTGCTTATATATTCTTCCCTAGTGCACACGGAACATTCTCAAGAATTGACCACATACTGGGACACAGAGATAGCCTCAACAAATATAAGAGGAATGAAACCATACCAACCATATTCTCTGATCACAAGGCTTTGAAACTAGAGATCAATGGCAAAAAAAAAAATCAGGAAGAACCACAAATACATGGAGACTAAGCAACATACTATTGAAGAACAACTGAGTCAAACAAGAAATAAAAAGAAAAATCAAGAAATACATAGAAATGAATGATAATGATTGTACAACATATCAAAACTTTGGGAACTCGGCATAAGCAGTCATAAAAAAAAAAAAAAAAGCTCATGTCATTGCAGGCCTAGCTCCAAAAATAAGAATAAACCCAAATAAACAGTCAATGCTTTATCTTAATAAACTAGAAAAAGAAGAAGAAGAAAGCCTAAAGTTAGAAGAAGGAAAGAAATAATCAAAATTAGAGCAGAAATAAATAAAATTGAAAACAAAAAAAATTTAAAAATAAGTGCAACAAAGAGCTGGTTCTTTGAAAGGTTTATAAAATTGACAAACCTCTGGCTAGGCTCACTAAAGAAAAAAGAGAAAGGACACAAATAAACAAAATCAGGGATGAAAGAGAGAAAATTATGACTGACATCACAGAAATACAAAGGATCATGCAAGAATACTATGAAAAAGTATATAACACCAAATTTAATAACCTAGAAGAAATGGACTAGTACTTAGAAATCTAATCTTAATCAAGAAGAACTGGAAAATCTAAATAGGCTTACCAGCACTATGGAAAATGAAACACTCATCAAACACCTATCAAATAGGAAAAGTCCTGGACCAGATGGCTTCACCTGTGAATTCTACCAAACATTCAAAGATTTAATACCTAGTCTCTTCAAACTCTTCCAAAAAATAATCAAAGAGGAAGCAATACTTTCCAACACATTTTATGAGGTCAATATTACTCTGATACCAAAACTTAGTAAAGATAACACAAATAACAAAAAACTATAGACCAATATCTCTCATGAACAAAGATGCAAAAATCCTAAATAAGATACTAGCAATCCAAGAACAGCAACATATTAAAAAGATTATACACCATGATAAACTGGATTTCATCATAGAGGCACAGGGATGGTTCAACACATGCAAATCAATTAATGTGATACACCACATAAACAAATTAAAAAATAAGAGTCATATGATCATATCAATAGATGTAGAAAAAGCCTTCAACAAGATACAGCACCCACTTATGATCAAAACACTTCACAAAATCGGTATAGAAAATACCTTAACACGATAAAGGTCATCCATGACAAACCCTCAGCCAACATTATACTTCATGGAGAAAAACTAAAAACCTTCCCTCTAAGATCAGGAACAAGGCAAGGATGTCACTATCACCACTCTTATTCAATATAATATTGGAGGTCCTACCGAGTGCAATCAGGCCAAAGAAAGATCTAAAAGGCGTTCAAATAGGAAACAAAGAAGTCGAACTGTCACTATTTGTGGATGACATGATTCTTTATATAGAAAACGCTAACCACTCCACAAGAACACTACTAGAAACAATAAGCAAATACAGTAAAGTCTCTAAATACAAAATCAACATTCAAAGATCCATAGCATTCCTATACTCTAATAATGAAGCATCAGTAAAAATAAGTGAAAAAAATAATTTCTTTTGCAATTACAACAAGAAAAATAAAATACCTAGGAATAAACCTAATGAAACATATGAAAGATAATATAGATATAGATAATGAAAACTATAAGACTCTATTAAAAGAAATCAAAGAAGATACAAAGAAATGGAAAGATATTTTGTGTTCCTGGATTGGAAGAACCAACATAGTTAAAATGACCTTATTACTTAAGCATTATACAGATTTAATTCAATCTCCATCAAAATCACATTGATGTTTATGAAATAAATAAAAAAATTATCAGATTTGTGTGGAAGCACAAAAGATCATGAATTGCCAAAGATATCCTGAGAGAAAAGAATGAGGCTGGAGGCATCACTCCACTCGACTTCAAATTATACTACAAAGCGATAGCAATCAAAACGGCGTGGGATTAGCAGAAAAACAGACACGTGGACCAGTGGAACATAATCGAGAGTCCAGAAGTAAACCCATATTTATAGGGGCAAATAGTTTTTGACAAAAAGGCCAAAAACACACAGTGGAGAAAGGAAGGAAAGCCTCTTCAATAAATGGTGCTGGGAAAACTGGAAAGCCACCTGCAAAAGAATGAAACTAGACTGTTGTCTATCACCACACACCAAAATTAACTCAAAATGGATTAAGGACCTGAATATAAGACCTGAAACAATAAAATGCATAGAAAAAAACATAGGAACTAAACTCATGAACTTTGGACTGAAAGAGGATTTTATGAACTTGACCTCAAAGGCAAGGGAAGTCAAAGCTAAAATAAATGAATGAGACTACATCAAACTAAAAAGCTTCTGCTCAGCAAAAGAAACAGTCAACAAGGACAAGAGACAACCATCCGAATAGGAAAATATATTTGCAAGCAACGCCTCTGGTAAGGGCCTAATATACAAAATATACGAAGAACTCATACAACTCAATAACAACAACAACAACAACAACAACAACAACAACAAACGATCCAATCAAACAATGGGCAGAGGACCTGAACAGACACTTCTGCCTAGAGGACATACAAATGGCCAACTGATAGATGAAAAGATGCTCAACATCGCTATTAGGAAATGCAAATGAAAACCATAATGAGATACCATCTCACATCTGTTAGAATAGCTATAATCAACAGGACAAGTAATAACAAAGGTTGGAGAGGATGTGTAGAAAAAGGAACCCTCACACACTGCTGGTGGGACTGCATATTGGTACAGCCTCTATGGAAAAGAGTATGGAGGTTCCTCAAAAAAAACTTGAGGAACCTCTATAGATCCAGCAATCCCTCTGGATATCCTGGGCATTTACCCCAAAGATTTGAAAACCCATATCCGAAAATATATTTATACACCAATGTTCATAGCAGCATTATTCACAGTGGTCAGGACATGGAAGTAACCTAAGTATCCTATGATAGATGATTGATTTAGAAGCTGTGATACATATATACAATGGAATATTACTCAGCCATAAGAAGAGATGAAATACTGCCATTTGTGATGGCCTGGATGGACTTCGAGATCATTATGCTAAGCAAAATAAGCTAGACAGAAAAACTTGAAAATCACATGGTATCACTTATCTGTGGGAAATAAACCTAAAAACAACAAATGAATAAGACAAGGAAATGGAGACTTATGGACATGGACAATGGACTAGTGGTTACCAGAGGGGCAGTGTTGGGGAGAACGGTAGATGTATAGAGGGTAATTGGGGGTCAAATATAGGGGGTTGGAGGAGAATGAATTGGGTAAAGGGAATCAAATATATGGTAGCTGAAGGAAATTGGACTCTGAGTGGTAATCACACAATAGAATATATAGTTGTCAAATTATAATGTACACCTGAAAATTATATCATTGTATTAACCAATGTTACCCCAAATCAACTTTAAAAAAAAGAAAAAGAAAGAAAGAAAGAAAACAACATTTCCATTTCTGAGAGTGGAAGGTGTTCTTACCTTGTAAGCAGATGGGACCTCCTCACTGGATATCCCTTTGTCAAGCTCCTCTACGATGGTGTCAGGAAGCTCCTCCGGCATGGTGTCAGGAAGCTCCTCAAGCATGGTGTCAGGAAGCTCCTCCGGCATGGTGTCAGGAAGCTCCTCCGGCATGGTGTCAGGAAGCTCCTCCGGCATGGTGTCAGGAAGCTCCTCCGGCATGGTGTCAGGAACCTCCTCCACCACAGTGTCAGGAAACTCCTCTACGAAGGTGTCAAAAACCTCCTCCACAATGGTGTCAGAAAATTCCTCTGCCGTGGTGTCAGAGGAACCTAGGGAGTCAGAGTCACCATCAGTCATTGGAGGTGCTGTGCAGGACTGTCTCAGAGAGGTCTGCTTTATATAGATATCTGGCTAGAAAATATGGATATGGATGGTGAACAGTATAGACTGAGCTTCTGCTGAGACAGTCTTGGTGGATGAAAGAAGACCAATGAAAAAAGCAGCCAAGAATGAGAAATGGAGTCTTTGACAGTATAGCTAAAGGAAATCTAATCCATCTAATATTCAAAATGCATGCTATGTTTCAATGACAGAGTTCTGATTCCTCCTGCCCTTCTTAAAGCCTGGCTCAATTCCCACTTCTTCTAATGTTACAACATCCATGCATTCATACATGCAGCTAGTGTATTCATCATATGTCATCTTGGATATTTTACTTTCTTATTGTGATGAACTTTACATCATGTTTATACTTTTAAACACTTGCGACTATATCGGTCAGCAGCATTGATTACATTCACAGTGCTGTGGATACATCACCGCTGTCTAAACTCACAACATTTCCCAGAAATAAATCACTCTGCCTTCACCCTCTTTTCAACCCTTCCAATTTCTATTTTTCTGTGTCAAGAAAGAAAATTCTAGAATTGGGCTTTTTCAGAACTTTCATAGCACTGAAATCATAAACTATTGTCCTTCTATGCAGGCCTGATGTAATTAAGCCAAACATTTTTCTAAGGTCTGTCCATGTTGTAGCCTATTTTAAAATCTGATTACTTTTATGACAGAATAGTATCCCACTAGGTGTTTACATCACATTTCATCCAGTCATCACTTGATGGACTTAGGGGTTCTTTCCACATCTGACTATTGTGAATAATGCCATTATGAACATGGGTGTATGATACACTACTGGTGATACATAATGTTATGATCTTGTCGAAACTCAGATTGTTAGAGCACAAGAAATGAATTTTAATGGAATGTGTGCCCTTTTAATTAATAAAAATATATTGATTTTTTCACTCACTAGAACAAATTTATCTCATAAATGTAAGATGTTTTTATAAGGGAAACATGTGGGGTGCGATGTGGCAACTTTGTGTATTATCTAAACCTGTTCTAAGTAATGTCTATTAATATTTACAAGTCTGAGACACTGTATCAAAGAGAGATCTATTCAGATAATGTTGCAAAATCAGCTAATGTGTGAACATGAAATAGAGACCTTGTTTACTGTTGAACATGAGCCAGATTGTGAATTGTCAGAACATCCGGATCTCCGTGGTGACAGTACCACCGATGGTCTGAATATACGCGTATTTGCACCCATGAAGTAAAAGAAAAACATGGCTTAGCCTTTTTACAAGATATGGGTCACTTAAATATGAGACATTGAAGAATTTTTTTTGAAGTAACTCAGTGAGCATTATTTCCACAGTACCTTTATCTGTGTCGAATAAATGCACAGTAATATCTCGTGAAAATCGGACTCTTCTGTCACCCTGCCTCATTCTTTCTAGATGACCACGAGGACCATACTGTTCTCTTATAATATCCTCTTCATCACAGCAACCTGAGGAATGCATGACAATACAGAGAACTGTGGACATCTTGCTGGCTGAATACCATAGGGAAATTAAGAATAATTTATTCACAGCTGTCTAGAAGAACTTCCTGAAGCCAAGTTAGACTTAGGAAGATTATGCAGTTTGGTGCACACGTGAAACACCCACCAGTCAGATGTTGCGGGCAAATACTTTAATTTAGCTGAAACATAGAAACACAATAAAGCACTGTGACTCTTTCTGGTCACCTAGATTCCAATGGCATTTAGAAGCTTCATCTTCCTGCGAAGTCCTGCAGACCCCTCGGGGCCTCAGTGCCCTCTTCTGTGATGAGAAAATGTTAACATGGTGTACTTATTACCATTATGTGATGAATTTAAAAATTACTGAATACAAGTAAACCTTCAGAACAATAAGTGACCATGCCAAGTCATTGCTCTGTAAGTGTGACTGAGTATAAGGTAGCAAGGGAGGGTGGAAGTTTACTTTTTATTGTTTTCTTAGTGGTGATGCTTTCTATCTCATGGGTAGTAACTGTTGTTTCCTGGATCCTCACAACAACCCTACAGCAGGGAAAGCAAAGCAGGAGCTGAGACCCATACTTTATAGTGAAGATCACAAAAATTTAGAGATTAAGCGACTTGCCCAGAGTCACAAGAATGGGGTAAGAACATGTTTGGTGTCCTCAGGACAGATACCCGGTTCCCTTCTGACATTTGACTTCATCCCTAGATGCCTGAAGCAAGAGCTCCCCTCCATTGACTTTGTCAAATTCTCCTA
The DNA here is from genome assembly GCA_004027375.1 of Macroglossus sobrinus. Taxonomy (NCBI): domain Eukaryota; kingdom Metazoa; phylum Chordata; class Mammalia; order Chiroptera; family Pteropodidae; genus Macroglossus; species Macroglossus sobrinus. The sequence goes on along the minus strand of PVKZ01006964.1, from coordinate 4,914 downwards.
CCCCAGATTTCTGTGGGAAAGAGGTGATTCCCTGGAGGAGACTAAGCCACGAGAAGTTAAAATTTACTACTCAATCTCCAGCTCCTACGTTTCAGTTTCTGACTCCACACACCACTCCTCCTTCCAGTCATGGCCCCTCGAAGAACCAGGCAAGTCCAAGCTTGTGGCCATTCCCCCCGCAAGTGTCTGCCCACTGTCAACTATCTCACTCTGAGCCTTCCCCACAACCAGGGTACCACCCATGTCACCATGGGACCACCCCATGTCACCAGGGAAACATCCTGAATTACCAGTTGGCTGGGAAACTCCTAAGCCAGCTCAGAACGTTCTAGACCAACTGCCACAGGACAACATTCTAAAACTTAACTCCCATTTCATGACCAACCCTGGATGTGGAGTTGATGCCCATGACCCAAGGATGTGGTTTTTTGTGGTTTAGCGAATTAAGTCGGAAAGCTCCGCTGTTTGCTGACTATTGCTTTGAGCAATCATCTGAGCAGCCTGAGCTAAGTCCTGCCTGACAGCGGACTCTGGCTGCTCTGGCTCTGAGTGTGCATCTTCCCTGCACAAGTTCTACTTCAACAAAAGTCAGTCTCTACTACTGCCTCCTCCAACCCTAGACCATATGGTGGCAGTAGACAGAGTCCCATTTCCTCTGAGATGGATTTCTCCTTAGACAGCCTGTGACTCCCACACCAGGACCGTCACAGAGAACCACCAAGCCCTCTTAATCTATGTCACCTACTGGTCATTCCACCTACTCGATGGTTCTGTCCCATCTCACCACTCTTCCAGGCAGCACCCAAACTCCCAGTACTGTATCAACCCATGAACATGCCCCATGAAATCCCAGTTTCTCTCCTTTCTAAAATCTCTGGATTTAGGCTACTTATGTTTGGCTCATATTTTGGCATCCACATTCTTAGGAGTTAACTGTAATTTCCCTTTCCTCTCATTTCTGCAGCTGGGTGGGATCTCAATCTCTGTGGATTTATTAAGTAAAGCTCCCGATCTGAAGCAGTGTAGATGTTTTTCCTCTGGATCTGTTCTCTGGAGATGAGGAGAAAGTATTCACTAGGGAATCTTACATTGTTCTAAATTAAGGAAAATAGTTAAGACGGCCCAATTGAGAGAAGAATTAGAAATATAAATTGATTAATACTACAAAACCATAGACACTTACAACTCTGTAGTCAAAATGAGAGTGGTGGCAATGGTTTTAAAAATGATAAACATGTTTTCAGTCAAGGTTAACCAGCCCCTTTGAAGGAGCAGCATTCAGAAGATCGATATGACATTACCTTCACAACAGTTGAGATTTCCCATCTTAAGTTCTCAAGCAGTGAATATCTGAGACCTTCTAGCCTTCTCCCTCTCAACTCACAGAGTGACAGTTATAACTGAAGGCAGGAAGGGCATCATCACATGACCATGGTGACGGGTCATGTCACGGAACTTTCAGAGTGAACGCACGCTGCACACTCTGGGTCCAACTGCTGCTCTCTAGACACTTGTGTTTACATGGACAAAAGTGGCATTTAAGAGAATTAACACAGAAAATTTGTTTCTTTCCAAAATTGAATACCAGGCCCCCACATTGTTATTCTCTTTCTGAAAACATAATTGATATATGAGAGAAAGTGACCTCCCTATGCAAATATAGTTGATAGTGAGGATTTTAGGGTAAACAGGTCAAATCTAAAAAGTTGACTGTATAAAATGATTTTATTTTTTATTACAGTATGATCCCACCCATTTCCACTATTTCTGAGTCACCAGACATTTCTAGAACAAACAACTGGAAATGTGTTCCATATCAATTAAAGCAACATTAATAGAAATCAGTTTTAAAAGTTGGATTTCTCTCTAAGCATATAACTACGTTAAATAAATCCTATCATTCTCTAAATCTATATTCTTAATCTATATACTTAATTAAATCTATATATTTAATTATTGTTCAGTCTCTGTGAATTCATGGAACAATTTATAGTCAATGTGTATATTAGAAATTGGTTATTCACAGAGCAAATAAGAATAAAGAATCCCTATATTTTAATAGTGGGTTTGGTGAAAATATATAATCAATGCTTTTGTAAATGAAAATTGTAGATGACCAGAGACTCTAGAATTCAATGTGTGTTCTGGCTCATATGTGGAAACCCAGTCACGCCCATTCTTATGATATTGTGGTGAACATTTGTCATAGGAATGTAAGGAACCAGACCTCCAAATATGGAGTAAGTGAAAATTTAAGGATATAGATAAAAGATTAGCCATATTTAAAACAAAATGTTTACTTTTCAAGGTATCTTACACTATAATTCAAATCATTGCTGACTTACAGCTAAATTCTTTAATAAATCAAGCAGGTCATTGATGAGGAATAAAAACTACAATTAATATAAACAGTGTCACATTTCCTCTAGTGATTACCCAGTTGAGAGAGGGTGGAAAATAAAAGGTAATATTGTGTTTTTCACAAACAAAAATTTAATGATTCCAGATTGATAGAAAAATGTGTGTGTGTATGTGTGTGTGTGTGCGTGCACGTGCGCGCATAAACAAAGAAATTGAAGGCAAAAATGAAAAGAGAGAGAATATTCAGAACAATGTGTCCCTGTGATTGGGGAAACAACATTCACAATGCAGTGATGGAGAGGGTTTCAGATCTCAGTTTGGAGAACAGTGTGAAGCAGAGGACTCCATTCCTGCCTTCCCCTTCCTGTGTGTTCATGGTCAATGGAGATTCAATGAGGAAACATAGGAAAAGCCCTTAGAGACATGTGACAGTGTCAGTGCGATCTGGTGGTTTAACTAAGAAATCTCAAAGGACACACAGAAACTTACACATTGTTAAGTCCAGAGGCCAAAGCTGGAAAGCTGCAGAATGAAAAAGGATGGACACTCAGATTTTCATGTATGTTCTATTGCACCTTTTGAATTTTCTATGTAGGTGCTATTCTTGTTGCTCTTAGTATAAAAAAAAATGTGTTTAGAATTGAGCATTCAAACTAGTGGCATGAAATACCAGTGTTATTTTGCTGGTGGTCATGGGGTTGGCATTCCAACAAAGGGCACTGGGCTGGCACTTTTCTTCTCTGTGATGTTGTGTCTTAGAAGAGAAGACCATTTGCTGGCATAAATAGAAAACCACGCATTGGGATGCCCTGGAGGTGACTCAGTCCCATGTCTGTATCTAAACCTGGAGATGGCTGGGAGACCCACATAAGACATGCCAATGTGCACTGGGTGTCCTCACAGCAGGGCAGTCTCAGGTCATCCAGATCTAGTACTTGGTGGCTGAGGGTTCCATAGGGCAGTGAAATGAGTGACTAGGCAGAGGCTTATTGTCTTTCAAGCATAAATGACACAGTGTTGTTTCCAAGGCATCTGTCAGTGACAAGGAACACTAGTAGCACCTCTGGTTATAAGGAGGGGCCAAGACCTCACTTCTTGTTGGGAAAAATATCAAAGAAATTGCAAACATGTTTGAAACTTTCACATGCATAGACTAGTTTTAAATACTCAGTAGCAGAGGTAGCTTCCCAAAATATGGAATACAGGAAATGGTACCTTTTGTTCTGGAGCCAAGTGTAATGAGCATGTGGGGTGAACTCCTGCCTCCACCACCATGAGCTCTTTGACAAGTAAACACATACACTTAGAGAAACTTATCAAAGCATTTTAGAATACTGAATATAGGTCTACCTACATTGATGCAGAGTCCACTCTTCACATGAGGCCACTGAAGATGTTGAAGGTGGTGGCAAGATCTGGAGGATCCATAAAACAGAAGCTAGTCCCACGTGAAGTAAGAACATGGTGATCCTGAAGGTCAGGCAGTTGGAATCAGGGAGTCAGCTAGGAAACATTGAAATAATGCAGGCACGAGGAAATGGGGACCAGCTGGAATGAGGGATGGAGAATGGGGACGCACAAGTGCACACAGGAATGAAGGGGAGGTGATGCAGAACAAGACCCAGCAGGAAGTGCTCTGGATCGAGGCCCTTCCACTCTCTGCAGAGTGCACAAGCAGAGCTCAGCTGCTGTGGTGACAAATGCCCTGCCTGAATCAGCATCAGAACCACCAGTCCCTGTGAAGTGCCATGGGCCTCGTGTGTCAGCACTGAACATGCACACCCCAATGGACCCAATGATTTCAAACCTAGCAGTTTCCTGCAGATACACTGGCTGGGTGATCCAAGATCTAGTATCATCCCACCAGAGTCCGAGTCATTTGGGTGGGCCTGTATGCCTGTCAACAAGGAACTCAGTGAGAAAACCAATGACTATGGGATGATCTCTTAGATGTTAAGACGGGGAAAATGCTTTAAGCCTGAATATTAAAGGAACACCCTAAGCTCTGAATGTGCACTTGCTAATGGCAGGGTCTATGATACTCACATTACTGGGAAAAAAAATGTTGTTTGTTCATCTAAAAAAAAGTACAAAGCAAATGACCTATAAGAGAAAGAAAAATGGAATCACATCAATCTCCTTGTAATAATTAATGGAAAAGGAAAATGGATTATTACAGTTACATGAAGAACAGTGAGACTTGATATTATATTCGAGCATGTAACTTGTGGGTATAAGGAACTGACATTCACATCATCATGCACAATCTCCATTACTGCTGTTCCCATGACCCCATTCTAGAGGAGTTAAAATAAACTTCACAAAATAAAATTCCTAGAAAGACACTGACCTATGGACTGTGGAAAGAACTAAATTTGTTGTTATTTTTCTATATTAACACTGGGGGAGCTTTACAGGAAAAAAGGGGTGACCTGATAGTGGTGACTGGGGTGAGTGTCTATAATAATTCATTGAGTCCGAACTTGTTCAGGGTGCTTTTCTATTTACGTGCTTTATTTTATACAAATATATTAAAATGAAAACTGTAGTAGA
>PVKZ01006963.1:0-28072 GCA_004027375.1 Macroglossus sobrinus | reverse complement strand
AGGTGATTAGCAGGCAAATAGAAGCAGAGGAGTGCAATTCTTACTAAGAACAGGGCATTATAAACTTAAACAAGAAGAGAATTGCTATAGCAAAATAGTAATGAACAGTCAGCATTTATAGAAACAAATTGAGATAACAATGACTGAAAGACGGAGAATTTAAAGATCCAAATTTGCAAAGGGGAATGGAGATAAGGCATGCACATAAGAAAATGGAATACTGTACGTATGTAATTATCCTCTACATATTAATAATGGTAACCACTCATAGAAGGTTCAGAACTAAAGTATATAACATCTAACAAGAAGAACCAGAGAGAAAACCCACAGAAGTAAAAAAAAAATAATAAAGAAAACAGAAACACGAGGACAAGAAAGGAATAGAAACACCGAGCTACCAGAAAGCAAAGATAAATGGCTATAAGAAGAACTCATATTTCAATAATCACCCTACATGTAAATGGACTGGACCCACCAATAAAAAAGCACAGGGTTGCAGAATGGATCAAAAAACAAAACCCAACCATATGCTGCCTCCAGGAAATGTAGGAAAAGTGCAAAGCTACCTGCAAAAGAATGAAACTAGACTGTTGTCTATCACCACACACCAAAATTAACTCAAAATGGTTTAAGGACTTGAATATAAGACCCAAAACAATACAATGCATAGAAGAAAACAGGAACGAAACTCAAGGACCTTGTATTCAAAGAGGATTTTACAAATTTGACCTCAAAAGCAAGGGAAGTAAAAGCTAAAATAAAATAATTGGACTACATCAAACTAAAAACGTTCTGCTCAGCAAAAGAAACTGTCAACAAGGTAAAGAGACAACCATATGAATGGGAAAATATATTTGCAAGCAACACCTCCAATAAGGACCTAATATTTAAAATATATAAAGAATTCATACAACTTGATAACAACAAAAACAAATGATCCAATGAAAAAATGGGCAGAGGACCTAAACAGACACTACTCTCTAGAGGACATGCAAATGGCAAACAAATATATAAAAAGATGCTCAAAATCGCTAGCTATCAGGGAAATTCAAAGCAAAAATACGGGATACCATCTCACACCTGTTGGAATAGCTATGATCAGCAGAATAAGTAATAACAAATGTTGGAAATAATGTGGAGAAAAAGAAACCCTCATACACTGCTGGTGGGACTGCAAATTGGTACATCCACTACAGAAAACAGTATGGAAGTCCCTCAAAAAACTAAGAATTGATCTACCATATGATCCAGCAATTTTTCTACTAGGTATTTACCCCAAAGACTTGAAAACCCATATCCAAAAATATATTGGTACAGTGATGTTCATAGCAAATTATTCACAGTGGCTAGGACATGGAAATAACCAAAGTGTCCTATGATAGATGATTGGTTTAAAAAGTTGTGGTACATATATACAATGGAGTATTACTCAGCCATAAGAAGAGATGAAATACTGCCATTTGTGCCAACCTGAATGGGCCTCAAGATAATCATGCCAAGCGAAATAAGCCAGACAGAAAAATCTGAAAATCACATAATATCACTTATCTGTGGAATATAAACCTAAAAGTAACAAATGAACAGAACAAACAGAGCTTCAGGGACATGGACAATAGACTAGTGGTTACCAGAGGGTAGGGAATAGGGGAGGAGAGAAGAGGTAGACAGGGTAACGGAGGTCAAATATAGGGGGATGGGGAGGGTGAAGTGGGTAAAGGGGATCAAATATATGGTAGCTGAAGAAAACTGGATAGTGTGTGGTAAACACAATAGAATATACAGATGTCAAATGATAGTGTACACCAGAAAATTATGTAATTGTATTAACCAATGTTAGCCCAATAACCTTTAAAAAAAATAAGAATTGATCTACCATATGATCCAGCAATCTCTCTACTGGGTATTTATCCCAAAGACTGGAAAACCCATATCCAAAAAGATATTTGTACACCGATGTTCATAACAGCATTATTTACAGTGGCCAGGACATGGAAGCAGCTGAAGTATTCTATGATAGATGATTGGCTAAAGAAGCTGTGGTACATATAAACAATAGAAATTACTCAGCCATAAGAAGAGATGAAATACTACCATTTGCAGCAACACAAATCGGCCTCAAGATAATCATACTAAGCTAAATAAGCCAGATAGAAAAAGTTGAAAATCACATGATATCACTTATCTGTCAGATATAAACCTAAAAGCAACAAATAAACAGGACAAACTCATTTATATGGACTACAGACTAGTGATTACCAGAGGGTATGTAGTGGGGAAGGAGCAAGGAGGTAGACAGTTAAAGAGGGGAGAGTATAGCGAGATGGGGAGAGTAAAGTGGGTAAAGGGGATCAAATATATGGTAACTGGACACTGCATGGTAAACACAAGAGAATATACAGATGTCAAATGATAATGTACACCTGAAAACTATATAATTGTATTAACCAATGTTACCGCAATAAACTTAATAATAAAAAGTAAAATAATAAAAATAAATAAATAAAAAATAAATAATTAAAAACAATGTAATGGAGACTATTACTACTTATAAATACACACGCTATGTGGCCAAATCCATAATTCAAATTTATTGCTTTCAGAAAAAAAAAGAATAAAAGTAAATGAACAATTTAACTTAAATAAGAAAAACACACAATTAAAAATGTTTTTAAAAATTGAAATAATAACAATAACAACAGAAAATAATTATTTATAAAACAAAAAAAGTATAATTTACCAATAAATTCAAAAGCTTAATTTGAGAGAAAAATAAAAATATAAAATATGCAATAAAAAAGAGAAAGAGATGGAAAGATGGTGTAGAATGTAGAGGATGTGCACACCTCCTTTCATGGCCCCACCAAAATTATAACAAAATTACAGAGCAACCAGAATGTGGAGTCACCTGAGGTCTGGTTGAACATAAACCCTACAACTAGGGACAAAAATAACAGGTCACCTCAAACTGGTAGAAGGGACAGAGACATGAAATGGCCCAGTTCCAAACCTGTATGGCAATCAAGAATTGGGAGGGCTTTCTTGGCTGTAGAACCTCCTCCCCAACCTGAGGAACAAGGGGTCCCAGCCATTCACTAGGATCCCTAGTTTAGCATTCTGGTGCTGAAAGAGACATACCTCTAACCCCTGGCTATAAAAACAAGAGGAGTTTGTGGCTGTCACAGACGTTCACAGATGTTCCTCCTAAAGGGCTCACACCCAGCCTTATTTACTGATAGACTCACCCACTCTGAGCTACAGTGCTAGGGCAGCAATTTGAAAGGCATCAGGGACATACAGGGAGGCGCTTTGTCGAGCTTCAGAGCAAGGGCTGGAAGGATGGCTTTCTCCTGGACATAAGTTCTGGCAGTATCCATTTCCTTTTATTGAACCCTTCCCAATCCCAGCCCATGGACACAGGCAATGCCATACCTGAATCTCCATTAACCTGGATTACACAGGTTGCTCCATCCAGGTGATTCCCTGAGACTCTGCCTCTCCCAACTTGTGCGCCCACCCAAGCTCTTTTATTCTATACAAATAGGTGTCTTGATTCTGCTTCAGACTTTTCTAAGGTCTCTCAAAGGCTCAAAAAATTCAAAGAAGCAGCATCTTGACTCAACATGCCATATACCTCTTGTTGAGCAGCCCCAAGCCCCACACTAGTAGCTGCTAGGCTCGATTTCTGACTTGGCCCTTTGAGGTACCTATAAGCCCAGCATGGGTGGTAGCCATCTGTGGATTGGTTAGTGACTCTTACCAGATGGCCCTGGAGGTTCACAGTCTACAGCTGAACCTGACCTGCAACTAGATTGTGCCACTGGGCCCCACGGCACACCTACTATATTAAGCCACTCTACTAAGACTAAGAGACTTAAGAGCCCTACCAAATACATAAAAACAGACATAGGAAAGTAGTCAAGATGAGGAGACAAAGAAGCATGTCCCACATGAAAGAACAGAACAAAACTCCAGAAAAAGAATGCATCGAAATAGAGACAAGCCATCTATCAGATGCAGAATTCAAAACACAGGTTTTAAGGATGCTTAATGAACATAGGGGAAGAATAAATGAAGTCAGTGAGAACTTGAACAAAGAGATAGAAAACATACAAATGGAGATGAAAAACATAATAGGGAACCAGCCAGAAATGAAGAAAAAGTACCTAAGATGAAGAATACAAATCAGAAATATAGAGGATGGAGTAGCAGAGGGCACCCAATCAAAACAGCAACAAGAAAAAAGAATGCAGAAAAAATGAAGATAGTTTAAGGAGCCTCTAGGACAATATCAAGAGTAACAACACTTGCATCATAGGGTTACCAGAAGGAGGAAAGAGAGGACAAAGATTTGAAAACCTATTTGAAGAAATAATAAAGGAAAATTTTTCTAATCTGGTGAAGAAAATATACATAAAACTTGGAAAGTTCAGAGAGTCCCAAAGAAGATGAACTCAAGGAGGCCCACACCAAGACACATCATAATTAAAGTGTCAAAGGTTAAACAAAGAGAGAATCTTAAAAGCAGCAATAACAAAGCAATTAGTTACCTACAAAGGAGTTCCCACTGTCAGCTACTTTCTCCACAGAAAGGGCTTGGCACAAAATATTCAAAGTGATGAAAACCCAGGACCTACAACTGAGATTACTTTACACAGCAAAGCTATCATTTAGAATCAAAAGAGAGATGTAGAACTTTCCAGAGAAGAAACAGCTAAAGGAGTTTATCATCACCAAGCCAGTATTACAGGAAATTTTGAAGGGACTTCTTTAAAAAGAAGAATAAAATTATGTATCAAAAATATAAAATATATAATGGCAATAATTATATATCTATTAATGAGTACTTCAAATGAAAAAAGTTAAATGCTCCAATCAAAAGGTAGGGTGGCTAAATAAATAAGAAAACAAGGCCCTTAAATAGGCTGCCTAAAAGAGACACTTCAGATTAAAGATACACACAAATGGAAAGTAAAGGGATGAAAAAGATATTTCATGATGGACCTAGAGAGTATTGTTCTGAGTACAGTAAGTTAGAGAAAGACAAATGTCATATGATTTCATGTATATGCGAAATCTAAAGAATACATAGATACATACAGAAAAAAACTCATAGATACAGAGAACATTTGAGGATTACCAGATGGGAGAGGGGTTGGGTGAAATTGGCAAAAAAGAGGGAAGGGATTAAGAAGTACAGATTTTTAAAAAAGGGGAGAAAGAAAGCTCACATGCACAATATTAGAAACAGTGGGGAAAAGACAAAAAAAAAGAAGATGGAGACTTTTTAAAAAATACAGCATTATGTATCTTTAAAAGTCCATATGCATATATATAGAAATTTTAAGGGAATGGGAAGCTCTGAAAAACAAATATAAATTATCAGAAATAATCCAAAACTAAATGAGAAATTTTTAAATTTCAGACAGGGAAAAATTTGAAAACATTGTCAAAAAAATTAAGTCCAAAAAATATCATGGGCCCAGATAATTTTCCAGATGAATTTCTTTAAATCTCTTGAGACACTTCAACTACCTTCTGAATGGCTGAAAAATGAGTAAAAAATAAAGGAAAACCATAAATCAACTTACATACCAATGCAACTATCTGTAAAATTGAATTCACATATATTCAAATAAATATGCAATATAACTAGGTAAATACTCATCCACGAATACCAAAAATGTTTAATATTGCAAATCTATTAAAGTATTGTGGTACATCAATAATATATAAAAAGAAAAATTATATTATTACCTGAACAGAAGCAGGACAAGTGTTTGATTAAATCAACATCTCATTGGTGGGGGGAACATATCCTCTTAGTAAAATTAAAAATTAAAGCATGTTTCTTTAATATGATAAAAATTGTATATATCAAGCCAATACCAGATACCATTTTTTATTATTCATTTTTGAGACATTTCTATTATATTTAGGAGTGAAATAATGCTTGCCATGATTGCCATTATTTTGTCACCATTTCTAATTTCTAATTTAGTAAAATTATTTAAAAATATGAGAAAATAAATTATAAATATATACACATATATTATATTTTATATATAACCATACATAGATATAGATAAAATTTATTATTTTCAAAGATCAACACGAACTATTAGAACCAATAAGAGAGCTCAGTAAAGTACATGATTACAGAATAAATATGCATAAGCTTTAGGTTGTATACACCAGAGAAAAACTTGGTAAGTTAATGTGGAAAAAATTCTTTTATAATAGTAACAAACAATGTAAAACACTCTGTGAAGAAAATTACTAAGTTTTTCTGTTAAAGGAAGTTTGAATAACAAAATTATATCATAAATATACATGAAAAATTAAAAGCAAAATTATTTTTTATTTTAATAAAATTTTAATCGAAATTGTAATAAAGTTTTTGAAATGTTCACTAAAATATATTTCATTATAAGAATATGGGAGGAAAACATCTACTTTTTAAAAGATGAGTACTATATATTTTTAGCCACATAAATGTGACACAAATGAAGAATTAAAAGACATTAATGAGGAGAAAAATAGACAAACTCAGAATATGTACTGTTGATATGATAAAAGAAGCATTTGGAACCAGTGCAAGACAGAAGTTTTATTTAATAATTAATACTGAGGCAATTGTTTAAACATTTTAAAACAATAAATTAGATCTCTACCTCATATCACACACTAAAATAAATGCCAAAATATTCACAAACTAAACCATTGAAAAAAATAGAAGTGAATAGCTATCTGATCTTAGAGTAAGGATGGTCTTTGTAATCATAAGAGCAAATGAAGGAACAATAAATGAAAAGTCTGTTTGACTTTACTACATAGAATGTTTAAAGTTCAGAACACCTAAAAATATCATAAACAAAATTAAAAGATTACTTACAAAATAGGAAAAGTATGGATAACCTGTATACCAGATAATAGGTTAATACATTTCAAAAAATAATAGACAGAGAGTTTCTATAGTTTAGTGAGCACACCAATAGACAGATGAGCAAAGGGCATAAATAATTTAATTTATAAAAAAGAAAATCAGTGGAAAACACTAGATAAAATAATGAATCTCATGTAAAATCAAAGAAATGGAACATCACACAATAATGAGATGGCATGTTTCACGCAGCAAATTGGCAATGTGGATTGTTTTTGTTTTGCTTTGTATTGTTTTGTGCCCAGGTTAGTGAAGTGCTGCAGAAGGGCCATCAATTTCTGATGAGAATGTAAATTGGTGCTACAATTCTGGAGGGCCATTTGGAAACATAGATCCAGTGCTTTCTTAGGAAATAATTCTAAAGAAGTAATTAGAGATGTGCATAGGGATATTTGTACAATGATGTTCATCACAGTGATATTTATCACTCAAAATAATTAGCAGCAACCTAAATACCCAGCAGGAGGGGACTGCAGCAATGTCATAGGTTAAATAATCTGTGGTACATTCATATGCTGTAATAGCTATTAAAATCATGAACAAAAGATTTTTTAATGCGATAAAAAATTCTTCATAATATAATGTTAAATAAATGAAGCCAACCTATGTATACAATGTAATTACCTACTGGTTTACAAAAGAGACTTAGAAAACAAAAGAACATGCCATATTTTTAATTTTAATGGTAGTTTTCTTTTCCACTGTTTTAGTTTTTACAATGAACATATATTACGTTTATAAATCAAAGAGAATATAATAAATCTTCAAAATTCACTCATTCAACATTTTTAAAGCACAATGTTCTCTAAGGTTAGCATCTTAGCAACTCTTCTAAATAATCCATCGTTCCTTCAAATAGATTGAAGTCATTTGTCTGGAATTCCAAAAGCTGACAACAATCAATTCAGACCTTCTGGTGTTTTTTCTCTCAGATGTAAAGGACAGAAGTCATCATGTAAAAATAATAGCAGGAAGAAAGTATACAATGGGAGTTTTGATTCACGTTTTGAAAGAGAATATGTAACAAATAGAGTTGAGTGGCAAAAAATAATTAATTAATTAATTAATTAATTAAATATTTCCCAATGTCACACTGCCAATAGGCTGATCATATTGGAGATAAAATTTCTCTTTAAATCTACTTGTCAAAATATAATGTTGCAAAGAGAAACAGAAAAATGAGGACAAGCAGCCATCAATCCCAGAGGAACTGAATACTGCCCTCCTTTCATTTGAGAGCTACCAGGAGACAGGGCCATTCAGTGTGCAGAGCTGCTCCACTCACCAGCTTCCAATTTCAGATTCCATCTCCAAGTTGGGAGTAATTAATTCTCAGAGCAGCAGAGCCCCAGTTGTCAGGAAACCAGTTATCCAGAATCTTCAAGGTTTGAACAGCATTAAACACAAAATAGAGAAAGGAAGAGACTTGGAGGAGGAGGAGATGAGGCCAGACAGGTGGAAGGTGAAGAAGTGAATAAGGCAATGTCCACGACAGATAAAGGGACTCTAAGTTCCTGTGAAGGAGAGTAGAAGAGTGAGGATCACACCTCGGTTTCTCAGCTGTCAGGGGAAGGGCTCTGTGCTTACAGGCATTATCTTACTAAAGCTTCTCAATGGTTATGAACAGTCAAAAATGAGAGTTGAAGGAATTTATTCAAAGTCACAAACCAGGAATTGATGAGCAGGATTTGAATGCAAATCTGCTTGGCTACAAAGTGTCAGCTTATTTCACTGCATCCTTGCTGGGCAGCAGCCTCATGGAGCCCAGGAGTAAGATGCAGTTCAGAAATCCTCCCCTTGCACAGGCACTCAGGACAGCCTTCTCTCATCTTTTTGTTATCAGCCCCCAACTTTTCTCTGCTTTACTGCAAGTGCCTAGCTTGCTTTTCCTATATCCCTTATCTGGATAGCTACCCTCTCATCATTTTCTCTCCATAACTCATTCTTTCTCCAGGTTGTGCACCCTCCTCCCACACAGCCATACCTGCTGATCCCTAGGATCTAAGGCCCTTTTCCCTGACCTTTCCTCTTCCTCTATTGATGTACCCCAACAACACTCTGAACTGCAAAATATGGAGAAGCTCTTGTATTGCAGAACATTTTTAAAAAATTAATTCCAAACTCTCCATAGAATGTACAATTTACTAAGTGAAGGAGACTGACACATAGATATAACTACAGAAATAGACTATCCAAAAGGGTGGAATGGGGAGTACCAAGATAAAATAAATTTAGGACACAGAATATACTCTATCACCTCTTTGTCATGCATACAAATCGTAGGTTTTTTGACCTAAATTTCTTTGAACACAGAAGCCTTTTTGTAGGACACTTGTTAATATTTTATAGGATACTAGTACTACAGTAATGAACAAAAGGCACAGTTTGAGAAAGGCTAATATATGCTGATGTACATGATAGTGTAAATAATTGTATGCAAGAGAGGCTGAGCAGCATGCCTGCTGTGGCCATGCTTTCAACTTCTTCATCTTTAGTTGTCTGGTCTGACTCTGCCCTTGCCCAACTCAGGGCTGCCCCAGCCCCCATCATGAATGGGCAGAGTGGTTTAGATGCCAAAGACACAAATTCAGTCCTCTATGATGGGGACAAGCGGTCTAACTTCTCTGGTCAATTGAAGACCATTATGCCTACATTTGCAACATACCTGGCATGGCCTGAACCACAAGAATATCCTCTCTCTCTCTCTCTCTCTCTCTCTCTCTCTCTCTCTCTCTCTCTCTTTCTCTACACACACACACACACACACACACACACACACACACACGCAAAGGTCTAACTTATCTATACTGAATTGGTCTCACCCCTCTATCATGGTCAATATACTTATTGCCGAGAGTCTTCAAACTCTGTGTCTAAAATTGCTTCAAGTTTAGCCTTGCAAGCACTAACTTCAGTAAGTGTTAGTCTATTTCTTGAGCTATTTTCATTTTTCATTTGTTAGTGGCAGATGCACGCAATTACTGGAACTTCAGGAACATTTCCTTCCAAATCTCTGCAAATATCGGCGACAGAACACCTCTTCTTGGCTGCTACATGGGATGGAGGATTAGAGTTATTGACAGTCCTTTCTTTGATATAAGAGAACAACTTCCAAGCAGAATTTTCCTGAAAATCTCTTCCATTCTTAGGATTTTTCTCCACTCAGTTATTGTGCCTTGTGTCATACTCTCAAACCCTCCTTCTTCTCACTAGTTTCATGTAAAGCTGTACTTCCTGTATTATCGGGTTTGCTGTGTCATCCTTCTGAGGCCAGGTGTCCTGACACATCTGTCCTATTCACAATAGGCTTAGGCATCAGTCAGTTAGCTTGCAAGGTGCAGTAACTCATTTGCTATCCAGATCAAAAGAGTCACTCTTTGATCTTAGAGGAAATAACACTGAAAGTAATTACCCAGAGAGATTAGAACTTGGAAATACAATCACATTTTTCTTGTTACTTATTAGAATAAATGAGACCACATCTGGCTCTCTCATGCTCCCCAAATCCTGGCATTTTCATTCCTGCATAGAATCACTAAGCTCACCACTGCATGCTCCTCTTGCTCTGGAATGGGGCAATACCATTTCCTGATTTAAGACTAGTGCTTGAAAACTCCAATCAGAAAGAAGCTAAGGAGTTACCAGAAACTGCCTGAATGAACCTCTGGGGCTTTTTCCCCCAAGTGGGACATCTAGTGTTGACAGTTTACTGCACAAAGGAATGGGAAGCAGCTCCCCCTGAGGGCTTGGCCCCAACCTTCTTGGTCAGTGGTGGGGAAGTATGGGCTTGGAAGACAGAGACTTGGATGAAAATGCCTGTCCCACTATGTATTGGCTGTGGGATCCTAAAAAAGCCTAGATCTAGGCAAGAATGGCTTTGGAAACGTTTCAGCTTCTTTTCTCCTTTTGAAATCACAGGTTATCCAACATATGCCCCCACTGCCACCGTAGGGAGCACTTATAAGATCATTACAAGGGGAAAAGTTCTAGTCAAAACATGGCTTAAGCTCTGCGCTGCCTACCAAGACCCCAGGAGAGGCTGGGTACTGACTCAGTCACCCCTCGTATTCCACAGGAAGGAGCATGCAAACTGGGCAGAGACAGGAAGGACAAGGTCGGGATGACAGCTTGGACCCACCTCTGGCTGAGCTTTGCATTCAGGAATGAGACCAACCTCTGACAACAGAGTTACCCTTAGGAGCAGCCCATGAGTTATTTTCTTCAAACCTCAAACATCTTTCCAACCCGTTCCTTTCTCCCACACATCACCCAGTCTGGGGACTCATCAGTTCTCGCCTAAACCCCTAAAAAGCTCCTTAACTCCAGCCTCACTTCTCTCTAGGCCTCCATCCCTCAGCTGCCAAGGTGAAGTTTAAATAAGAATCTGGTCAAGCTAACACTGTGGCACAGTGTCATCATCTCCCACAAGAACTAATGCAATGGTTTTCCCCGAGACCCACCCATACTACCCACAATGTCTCCTCTTCCTACATTCCAGAATCCACACCCACACAACAACTAAATAGTAAATTGAAAAACAAATTAGATCCTGCATTTCCCAGTTCAAACAAACACCGTTAAACACTCTCAGAAAAGAATTCAGATTATAGGACCCTGTATACCAGGAGTCCTGCACCTCCGGGGCCATAGACTCTGCTGGTTCTCTCTTTAATGTATTAAAATAATTTTGAACATGTATTTACTATATATGTTGGGGTATTTTGGAATATTATGCTTTGACACTATAACACACAACTATTCCATATTCTCACAGTTCTACAGTATTTGCTCCTTTTGCAACATGCTATTTTTCAGTCTCTTCTTCTATACCCCTTGCCTTTATCCTTCCACTCATTTTCCTCCAAGTTATCCCTTACTAATCCCTATAGACTAAACTCAAATGTCAATTTCTTAGGATACCTTTCCTGACACACCCTAACAGACACAGAGAGGAGAGAGAGAGAGAGAAAGAGAGAGAGAAAGAGAGAGAGAGAAAGAGAGAGAGAGAGAGAGAGAGAGAGAGAGAGAGAGAGAGCTACACTTCCTAAAATAAATACCTTTCTCTCAGGAAAAAAGAAACTATGATGAAATAGGAGAGGTCCACCAGGCATGTGCAAAGGCTTAGACTAACATGAGTGCCCTTTAACTGAAAGAGGAGTTACCCAGCTCCTCTAGTAACCATTAGAGATCTGCCAGAAACAGAAATGCTTCCAGACAATCTCCACTCCTCAGAATCCAAGTTCATGCTTCAAATGGTAGATACATTGGCACTTTTCTTCCATGGAGGCAGTTCACTCATAGTACTCAGCATAGCAGAGAGGTTGAGTGTACAGACTCTGGAGCTAGTCTCCCAGGATTCAAACCTGGCTCTGCTCCTTACTAGCCAACTTATTTAACCTTCCTAAGCCACAGTTTTCTACTCTGTGGAACAGAAATAATAATAAGAATAGTGTACTTTAGCCCTCATAGACTACTATAAGAATCAAATGAATTACTATAACTAGAGTGCTTGAAAAATGGGAATGATAGGAGTAAATTTATCCTCATAGGCTGTTTTAAGAATCAAATTGATTAATATAGCTAGAGCTCATAGAAGAGTAACTAACATGTGAATGCTCCTTTGGTACTATATTTTTTATTCCAGTCTCATATAAACCTCTTTTGGGCTCACCTCTTCCCCAAGTCTCCTGGAGCTGCTGAGATAAAACCTGGGACACTGGAAATATAACTGACTAAGTGGATAGGAGTTACTGCAGCTGATGGAGACAAGACCATACATTTCTATTCCAAACTTATTATAAGCAATTGGGAATCCCGAGTGCCTAAAATAGTACCTGGCACTGAAGGTATTCGATAAATGTTGCATCCTCCCCCTGCCATCCCTGACCTATCTATTTTCAATCTCAACCTTAAATTTACAGTCAAGTAAAATGTGGGGTGCTTTCAATGCTTTTGTATAACAATGACTCAGGGGTAAAGGGCTGTTTCTGATCATTATCCATCTTTTCATTACTGTGATGTATTTTATTGGTTTTGCATTGAAATACTTTTTTCAACATTTTTAAATGAGACTTTTGTTTCAGCTGATCTCAGATCCTAACATCTATTGAAGTATAAACAATTGGGTGGGGGTTTTTTCTTCCTAATTTTAATTTTAAAGATCAATAAGTCATCTGTGATGCCTTGAAAAAATATTAAATAACACAATCAACATGGATTTTACTATGAATATATTTTCCACAGTGTCTACACAAAATTACAGAATCTGTAAGACCTTGAGGTACGGGGCTTTCTGGAACACCTCCCATTAATATCTACAACGGAATTAAAAGGACCCATGAAAAGCTTCCAGGCCAGCAAAATTTCTGCATGACAACAAATTCAAGAAAAATTAATAGAGTTACTGAAAATTACTTTCTCTTCCATTCAAAATAAAAATAACTTTAGAAATAGCTTTGTAACAATCCTAACTTTACCTACTATTTAATGGCTAGCAGAACATCAATCAGACACAATGTTGCTTTTGGCCATTAAAATATTTATATCTGGGCTGTGCAAGAAGAAACGATGGGAAGGCAGCTTTCTGGGAAGGCAGCTTTCTAATCATTCTCCATGGACATAGATGGAGGCCTGATACAGAAGCCAGGTCCTTAGAGAGTAGGCAGCCCATGCTGAAAGGACGGGGGTGATGGTGCAGGGGTATTTGGAAGTCTGAGGCTTGGAGGCTTAGAGAAACAAGTTTCTCATCTGAATTTTAAAGCCATTAGGGGACAAACACAAAACAGATCCAGTCCTCCTGATTTCTTGCCCAGCACTCTTCCTATATTCCATGCAGAGGTAAAACCTCAGAATCTCTATTATCTGCTACCAGTTACAAATGCTGCTCTAGGCAACCCCCTTGGGCTGACTAGGTCTGCAACTGTGGGTCTGGGCTGAGGACAGCAGCCCCCTGAGCTGTCCCCAAAAGACAAGTTGCCTCTGTAATTTCAGAAGATCTATGACCAGCAATGAATTCAGTGGCTTCCTATGCTTCTGGCCACTGAGTTTGCAGATAGAGGGAAAATTATACATATACACTCACATTTTGTTTAAATCTGGTTCTGCCAACTCACTGAATGACCCTTTCTGCCCCTAAAGCACTCTCAACTGTACACATGGCAGGATAATATGTGTACAGCCTTCCTATATCTACTCCAACTTTGCTAAACCATCTTCCACATCAAATGTGGCCTGAGGCCACTTACTAGCTTGCCCCTATACAGTGCCTTCCCTTTGACGGAGTTCTGCCTTCACCCTACAGTTCACTTTCCTGCAGATCAGCCTGTAGCTTGGGAGGAAATGTTGTCTAAAACTGTCAGTTCCTCTGAGTACTCAGCTCTGCCAGCATCAGGCAAGGCATGGGAGTCAGGACTCCTACCATTCCTGGGTAGCTGAGACAACACTGACATCTTGCGGTCTGGAATTCTGCCTGCCCCATGCATCACAGGCCAAAGCCACACCCAGGCCTGCAAGAGGAGCCCTTCCCAGCCCTTCCCAGGTGAGAGTAGGTCAATCCTGTGCAAATCCAATCCTGTGCAGAGGGCTCACAGACCATCAGGACAACCTAGTAACCAACAATATACATACAATCTGAGACATCATCAGACCTGCCATACACACAGGCTCCAACCCAGTCAACAAATAGTGTGCAGTACCGTGGGCAGCTCCAGAACCAGGCAGGAATAGGAAGCATGCAAGCAATTACAACCCAAATAGCGAAGTACCCATTAAGGTTTATGGGAGCTCAGAGGAGGGAAAATAAACAGCCTACGGATAAGGTAAAACTTCAGAAGCAACATTGGGGAATCTCCAAGAATCCTTTGGAGTCATTAAGAAAAAAAGGTAAGGAGTGAGCAAGTCAGAAACTCCAAGCTTTGCAGAATAGATTCATTTTAGAGATGGAGTAATAAGCTGAGAGATTTCTTTAAAAGTATAGAGGAGAAATGCTTGCCATGGTGAGGCAAGGGTGGCGGATGGGGGCAGGGCACAAAGGAAGAAAGAAAGAGAGTTGAATGCCAGGATAGAGTTCAAACTGTATTCAATTCCTGGGAATCACATTATAAAGTTGTATCTAAGAAGAAAGCATCTGGCATAGATAAAGCATGAACTATGTATGTAGAAAAACAATTGGAAAGATATTCACTGTAATGTCATCAGTGGTTATCTCTAGGGCAGAAGACCACATGTGTTTATTTTTGTCTCTTTTCTTTTTTCTTTCTTGCTTGCTTATCTAATTTTTCTACCTTAATGAATATTTTTTATAATGAAAGAGTAACAGAGCAAGTTATTATATGAAGCATATGAATGGTGAGGTTTTGAGAGTGCCTATTAGCTTGCACCCTGATGGTTAGTCTTATCTATAAGGAAGTACCTCTACCAAAGGGAGTAGAGAGGAGATCATGTAACACTCAGATCAGAGACCCAGGACCTGTCACACTGGAAGAAACCTTGAGAACCTTCCTAACCCCATACTTCAGACAAGGGAAGCAAGGTCTGCTGAAGGGGCAGTGGCTAACCCAAGGACATACAGCCCCTGCCAGACGTCAGGATTCAAGCTCAGCTCCTGCTTCACTCTCCACAGCTTCTCCCTCTTACTCTCACCCCCACTATCTCACATAACCTGCATGGCAAGACACTCCAGGAGGCCCCACAAGTAGCTGCTGAACCCAGATGGTGTCAGCAGGTCTGTCTTTCCACAGGCCAAGGTCAAGTTCTCTATATCACACTAGGACTGTAAAGACCCACCTGAAAAAGGAAACAACTGAATAGTACGACTTTGATATGACTGCACTCAACAGTTCTCAAAGTGTGGTGTGGGGAGCCATGGAGTTCTCCACGACTTCTTCAGTGGTGGAGATAAAGTACAAATGGTTTCTTTGCTCTCATTATTGAGTGAACATACAGAGGACTTAATCAGAGGCGACCTGACACGCAATGTCACAACAAGTTGAATGGGACTCATTAAATGATTTTTGAATGATGAAAAAGCAGGCATGAACTTTATTATATTGAATCTATTCAATTGAATGCAAAGGCATAGATGAGAACCCAGCTGTCATTTGTCTAGGTAGACATTAAAAAAAGTTGCAAAATGTAAAAAATACCACTTTTTTATTCTAATTTTTTAATTAGAAAATGTTATTTTTAAATGTTATGCTTATAGTTTTTGTTTTATTTTAAGAGTTTATAAATAAATATTTTAAATTTTCTTATTTCTAATTTATAAAATGGTAAAGATTGATATAACCCACATAAACTAAAACTCTTTGGGATCTCCACTAATTTTTAAGAGTGTGACCAAGTTCTGAGTTCAAAAGCTTTGAAAACCTCTCATTCGACTTTCCACCTTATCACCTTATATACCAAGCTCTTTCACCATCACCTGGCAGGTTAGCCAACACAGAAAGTAGTCCTCCTCTCTCATCTCTTGTATTCTCAAAGGCACACCTAGCATATTTCTCTCTCTCTCTAAAATCCTGCAACTAGTAAGTGACAAACTATATAAACCTGCACCTTCCTAAAACCTGAAATTGTGTCTATTCCTCTCTCTCTCTCTCTCTCTCTCTCTCTCTCTCTCTCTCTCTCTCTCTCTCTCCTTCTCTTTCTCTCTCTCCTTCCACCCCAAGCCTACACTCCCCCAGAGGCTGTGCCCTTGGCCCCAGGCAGGACTAAGCTGACACTATTCTGTGCACAGGATGTCTTTCTTCCTTCTCTCCTGCTTTTCTGCCACCTGTTGCAGTCTTTGAGTCTGTGTCCTGCAAGGTACCTGTCTTCCCTCTATCCAAGTGCTTCTAAAAGAGCATTTCTCCCCAAAATTTGGCCCCTGAACCTCTTTAGGGGGCTCACAGACTGAGAAACCTGATAGAATAAAGTTCACACCTGCCTTTCCATCATTCAGCAACCATTTCAGGAGCCCCAACTCCATGTCAGATGCTTAGGCTCCAAAGATGAGTAAGACATTTCCTTAGCTGGCTCACAGTTTCCAGGGAAATAAAGAAGGAACTAATAGCTCTGTCTAGGAAAGCAGAGAAATGCTTCACAGAAGACGTGATATTTGACGCAGCTCATAGAAAATGAAGAAGCATTTACTGGGCAAAGAACGGAAGATATTTTCCTCGGGAGGAAAGAGTGTTTTCACACAAATGTAAAAATACACACCATGTTTAGGGAGCTGAAGAGATCAATGTGGGTACATTACAGTCTGTGAGTGTGTGTGTGTGTGTTTGCGTGCATGAGAGCATGCATATATGGCTGTGCATGCATGTGTCTGTGCATATGTGTATGTGCCTGCATGCATATGTATGTGCGACCATGTGTGCGCATGTATTGACTGTATGCTTGTACATGTGTATGTGTCCACATGTGTGTTTGTGTGTGAACATTGTGATGATGAGATGAGTGTCTCAGGGAGAGAAAGGAGGAAGTGGGAGAAAAGAGAATTGTTTAGTTGGGTTACATTTGGTATCCTATTTAGTACTCACCACAACCATGTGTACAGTACCCATAGGTGTTACTATGCACATTCTATAGAAAGGATTAGTGAACTCAGGCCAAACCCTAATGCCCTGGCCCCAGGGACATGAGACTGGGGTAGCCAAAAGTCCAGAAGCCCAGCTCTCCCCATATGCCCACCTCTCAGGTGGATCTCACTGAATCCCTGAAGGTCTGAAACTCCCTGAGAACCTCAACAAATGGTGTGGATCTTCCATATAGTCCCTCCAGTGCATCCCAGAGCAACTCTGCACATTTGCCACCAAGGCAGAAACGAATACTTATTACGAAGCTTTTCTTGCGATTCAGAGAGCCAACAATAAAACACAAAAGCAAAATTCAGTGTTTTGAAATGGCCCATTGGGGAATAAAGTGGGAAGTCAAGGGTCTGAGGAAGCTAAGAAGGACCATGAAATGCTCAACAGGGCTGCTGAGAACTTGGTTTCACTCCACACAGAAATATTCAGAGGTCAGGCACAATGAGGCTCGCTGATTTGGGCACTCCTGCCTCCTCTGTTCAATACGGCTAGTAAATAGTAGTGATTCAAACTTCAGTGCATCCCTACATCTACTTCAGCTAATTGAAAAAGAAGCACTCCTTTTTGTAACAGGTATTAGGGTATGTTTCCTATGCCAGACACTGTTCTGAGGCCTCATATGTTCTCTTAGTTAAGCTATATACATTTTCTATTGTCTATACTATATTTCTTATATCCATGCTTTATAGAATAAAATTGTATCTTATATCATGTTCTATATTTCATGTACATTTATTTTCTATATTTAAATATTACATGTTATATATCCCCTTTTGCCTATTATATAATTTATTTATATTTTTAGTATAACCATTTGAATTGGTTAGTTATCTCTCCATTTTCCAGATGAGAAAACTGAAGCCCACCAGGCTTGGATAACTTGTCTAAAATCCTGCAACTAGTAAGTGACAAACAGTATATAAATCTGCACCTTCCTACAACCTGTAATTGTATCTATTCCTCTGTGTCAGAATTTGGGTTGGTCTCATTCTCATTCACAACTAGGATGTGACCAGAGGCTTCCAGGGCATCTCCCACTGAGCCCCACGCCTGACGCAGGCGGATCAAGCCACCATTGCCTTTCTTCACCGCCTGGGGGTAGTGGCAGCTCTATGGATATATTTTTAAATCCTGATCTCAAATCATTCAACAAATTGTGGCTCATCTAGAAACAGAATATTATGGAGCCCTTAAAAAGCATATTTACAAAGTGTTTTTATGGCTGTGGACATAAATTTTATAAGTAAAAAATAAAAGTAATAATACTAAAATACACAAATTTGTATTCATAGTATGAGAGCAACAATGTTAAAAAAAAAAATCATAGAGAAAAAGCCAGAAAGGAAAGTCATCAAAGAATAACAGTGATTATTTCTGGATTATGGTCTTAGGGGTGCCTTTTTTCCTTCTTTTAACTTTTCTATATTTCACAGTTTTTCACAATAGACATGCATTGCTTTACAATGAGGAGGGAAAATATTTAAAACCTGACTGTGTTTTGAAAGCTGTGAAACACTGCCTATCCCCTGCACTTCAAAGGGCCCCAGGGCTGGAACACTCTGGAGTGTCTTCCAGAGCCTCTGAGCAAGCTTCCCATTGGGAAAACATGGCTACCCCGCGTGGACATCTGGGTTTGATATCTCTGCCTTCCTGTTCTCCATTTTCACTTCACCTGAATTTTCCTGAAGAATCAGACTGTAGCCTGAATCCTTCTCCCGTCAGTCTGTATAGCTCAGCTCCACAGCCTCCCAACCAGAACTGAGCCCTGACTGCTCTCTAAAATCAGCCTGCTGGGTGACAGACTTCTCCTCTGGGGGGCCTTAGAAAATCCCAGCCCCTTTTTGACATGTTTACAACCTTCTCAGAGGATAGGGAGTGTTCCCTCCTTCTTTCTTTGTCCCTTGCTGTCACCCAGAACTACAAGTGAGGTTTTAGCAATTGCTCCAGTCCACGCACTTCTTCCTTCCACAAATATTTAATCAGTGCTTCCTGTGGGGGAAGCTGAGCAGGTCAAGAGGAGGTCAGGTTTCATTGGAGAGAGACTCATGACTACACATTGGATTAGAGGAGGGCTCTGCGCTGTGTCCAGTGGGTTGGCAGAGGGGCAAGAAGCTACTGTGTCTGGGGAAGGCTGGCAAGGACCAATTGTGTCTGAGCTGGATTCCTGAAAGAAGAGGAGTGATTGGACAGAAGAGAGGTAGGTCAGCATTTTATACAAAACAAATGGCATGACCAAAGAAGCAGACACAAAATCAGAATATCTGAGATCTTTGAGGGGAGGTAACATGGTTAGAGCCGACCTGCCAGCCCTGTCTGCAGTGCTGAGTGGTTAGGAGTCCCTCCTTTTAACAAACGGTGCCAGCTGGGTAGGTAAGCAGAAGAGCTTCAACCAGGCTTGCTCTTAGAGAGATGACCGTGTGGCCCACAGGAGAGAGAACTGAAGGCAGAACGCCCATAGTGGGTTGCACTGGACATTTTGTCTGCCCAGACCCCTACCACTGTAATGGAAATCTGTTATAGAATAAGAGTCTCATATTTATTCTGCTCTGGTCCAGAAAGGAGAAATGATACAAATGGGGTACATTCCAGGCCCTTTTACAGTCCCAGCTTTACTAGGGAACCTGACCTGAGCTGGCTAGGGAGTCCTAACCCTAGCAACTTGGCATTGGGAAACTGAGAAGTTTAATTCTATCTCCCTGATGACCCTGGTCTATAGCTATGAACACAAGAAACTGATGGTCTTGCTTGCCAGGCAGACTAGAACAGAGGGAGCTATTCTGCAAGAAATGCAGAGAACAATAAGAGAGAAACAGAGAAGTCACAACTGAAGACTGCATTGCTCAGTCTCTGCTTCCATTCTTGAGGCCCAATTTTAGCCTTCCCTATACATTCGTGAGGTCGATTTTTTATTTTTTATTATTATTATTTTTTTGGTTAAGGTTGCAAGTTTAATTTCTGTTACTCGCAACTAAAAAGTCCTAATAAAACTTTAAAAAGTTTAAGCCTGCACCAATGCCATGACGAGAAGGGTTAATTGAGACCATTTAGATAATGAAGTCAACCAACAGGAGATCAGCTGTTTTGTCAGTTGGCCAAATTCAATTACTTAGAGACGGTCTCCCATTGCATACCCTCCAAAGGCATCTATAGGCTTCAAGAAGAGAATGCATTGGTTCTAACTACCTAAGAACAACCCATCTATAAGCAGGAGCCAAGGCAGCTAAGGGAAGACAAGCAGGACCTCTCCTGCATGAGAAGTAAACAGAGAGTCCTGGTGAGCACCTTGGCACCTGCACCCACTAAGAAGATAGTTTGGTAACTAGCACTGTTGAACTACCACAGGCTAAGTTCTCTGGGGCTTTGGGATGTGATGACATCACTATCTTTGTGGAGCAGCAAGTTGCCAGTAGCAAGCTAATGTAAATGTAGGTACCACCACTGCTAGAAACAGAAAGAAAGATGAAAGAAATTCCAGGGCAGGATGGAGCTCCATGGCTGATCTAAAGACATTCAGGCATCTCCCAGCCCTCCTCTTATGTTTGTCAATGTCACTCAGAAGTCATTTACCCCTTCAATTAAAAACCTCTGTGGTCATATTTTATCTGCCAAGTTCAGTAGCTTCATTTTACAGCTTGGGAAGTTTTCCATATTAAAAAGTAAAATCTTGCCCAGATTTTTTATCTGTTCCAGATTCTCATATTTCAGTGCAGCAGCATATTGGTTGGCCCCATGAAAGAGAACAGGAAGAGGTCTCAGCCAAGCTTTAGCCTGGCACAATTAAGCAATAGAGCCTTCTAGAAACAGGCTCCAAACTATAAAAAAAAATGTGTAGCTTTTCCCAGGTGGTTGGAGTTTTGTCAACCCTGATCCAAATCTGCATCCCAGAAACACATGAGCCTGAGCAGGGCAGTCAGCCACTGAGAGCCAGTCTCAGGGGGAAGCTGAGCAGGATGAACAGGGTGGCTATGTGTGGCTGGGGGAGAGGGAGGCACAAGAGAAGCCCATTCCTTCTCTGCAAAAGCTTGCCATAACCCCAAGTCCCTCTGTCTGCTAGATTTCTGAACCAAAGCAGTCTATTTCAGCCAAGACAAGAAGCCTACGACCACTCACAGAATCAGACAACAGGGAAGCAGCAGACTTTCTCCTTTTGGCACATCGCAAAGATTCAGGAAATATTTAAACATAAATGTCCTTCTTCCCTAGGCTGGAAATCTCCCTTCTGCCTTGAAGAATAGAAGAGAAAACTTCTAGTGTTCTCTCCTCTCTGGTTTCAGGTGGGTGAAGGTATGAGACCCATTCTCCTGATTTGTGCATAAATTCCCTTCTGACC
Organism: Macroglossus sobrinus; assembly: GCA_004027375.1. Lineage (NCBI taxonomy): Eukaryota > Metazoa > Chordata > Mammalia > Chiroptera > Pteropodidae > Macroglossus > Macroglossus sobrinus. The sequence goes on along the minus strand of PVKZ01006963.1, from coordinate 6,234 downwards.
TGGGTTCCCAATCCCTTTTCTAATTAGCACTTCAAAACCTTTTCACAGAAGCAACCTCAAAGCTCAGAGCAGAAGTAAAGGCACTGGCAGGGTCCACACAGCTGCCAAGGCAGCAGAGGGAGAGAAGATGCTGTTGGCCTGATGAAGGTGGCCTCTTCCACCCATGAAAGTGGGCCTCTTTCCTCTACAATTCCACCTAATGTTTATTGAGCACTTACTATGTACCTGGCAACTTCATCATTCCAGCACTTACAACATTGTTTCTTCTTATACCACATAGCAGTCACTGTCAAGAGTTTTCAGGACTCAAAGTATCTTTTGCCCTTCAAACACCTCCAGTGAGGAATGTCTCAGCAGGAACAGGAATACAGGAGGAATATGTGTCTAGCTTTGTCCAGAGGTAGTCAGTCAGATTTGTGGAGTCAGCTATAAACAGCCAAGAAAGAGAAGCTGAGATGTGTGGTCATACCTTGAGATTGGCTCAAAGAGAGATGTTTGTTGGGAGCCCAACTTCTTCTACAGCCCCAGGGCTGTTTCCAAAGATAATTGCCCCTTTCTAAAAGCTCAGGGGATCCCAAGAAGATATACTGCAGCTCCACCAACTCTCCAGGTGTCCCCTTGCAAGTCCTACTCCCACACCTGTGAGGCCTACACCTAAAGGGCAGACTGCGCCTGCTAGAAAGAGGGCCATCAGTCTCCAAGATGGCTTGGCACCTCCATGGGGTCCCCCTTTCTCTCCCTGAATTCCTCTTTGAGACACCAGGAAGGAACCAGGACCTCTCTGCAATGCTGGAGCAAGGGGACCCATGGAGCAAGAGCACCACCCACTCTAGAAACACACAAGCTTGAGGGGAGCAGTCAGCCTCTAAGAGCCTGAGGCTGAGGGAGAAGCTGAGCAGGTGACATCGAGACCAGCCTCACCAGGGCCCCAACCTCCAGGTGGGCCAATTTCACAGACCCTCTTCAACCCTATTTTTTTAAAGATTTATTCAACATAGTAAAAAGAAAGCAAAACAAATCCTCCATTGAGACCAATAAAATGTTTTCTTCTGTTCCAAATAAGGGGTTCCTTTTATATATAGAATGTCACATAACATTTAGCAAATTTGGAATTTCTCTCAATTCACAGTGTTTCTGCACCTTTCTCTAAATCATTAGTTACACTCACAGAAGATGATGATAACTTACAAGAATACAGTTAGGAAATCTGGTTAAAGATATATTTAAGTTGTTTTTCTTTGGCATTTACCTTAGCAAAATATTGCCTGTTATCTGTGGTTCTTGTTCTCTTCTTGGATGTTTATTTTTTTGTGCAGTTTTATGAAACAGATACTTTCTTGAATTTGAGAAAAAATAACTCCCTTCTTCCTAATTATCATGCATTCTTAGGTCTCAGGATTTCAGCTGACACTGACTGCCAGCTTCGGGTTTACATATGTGTCACAAAATGCACAGCAGAGACAGGCCAGCCCTAGAAGAGACAAAAGCAGACAGAGAAAAATTGTGTGTGTATATTTGTGTGTGTGTGTGTGTGTTGTGTGTATAATTTTGGGGGGTGTGTAGTGTGTGTGATATGGGTATGTGTGTAGTTGTGTGGTGTGTATGTGGTATGTGTGTATAGTGTGTGTGTATAGAGGTGTCATGTAATATATATTGTATGCTATGTGTATAGTGTGCAGTGTGTGTGTATAGTTTATAGTAGGTTTGTAGTATGTAGTATATATGTAGTATGTGGTGTGTATGTGTGTATAGTGTGTGTGTAGTATATAGTGTGTGGTAGGTGTGTAGTGTGTGGTGTGTGTACAGTGAGTGGTATATGGTGTGTGTATTGTGGTGTGTGTGTGTGTGTGTATGTGTGTGTGTAGTTTCTTCCATGTGGAAAGGTGTTTTATTCTTATTAGCTCCAGTGAGCACAACGGGTGTCCTGAAAGCTGCCCTGTAGGCTGGCCATGTGAGTCTCCCTGCCTGGTGGACACCGCCTCCTGGGCAGAGAGACTTCTGGAAACCCTGGCACCCACCAAGCCCTCCTAGAGCTCACTGAGGGGTGTGTAGTGACCTAGAAAAAAGGTTCTGTGTCTCATGGTTCAAATTTCCACACGGAACCCTGTGAGGTGTTGTCCCCATGCATCAAGGGGACCAGGGAATCACCCAGGGAGGAAGCCAAACCTAGTGTATCCGCAGGGGAGGCCTGCCCTCTGCAGACAGACAGTTGTGGTTTGAGCCTTCAGGCCACCACTTAGGAGCAGGAAAGGAAACCTGCATTGCACTTACTGGTTCTCTTGCATGTACCCTAACAGTGGGTCCCCAGACTGGTCTCTGCTCACCGCTACTTGGGCCCTGATGCCTGCTGGTCTCTATGTTTTCTCCCCACATACTCCAGGCAGTGGCTGTGAGAGATAAATCTATGTGTACAAACAGGGAATGACAGCCTTCATCACAGTGACAGGTCCAATAGCACTCTCAACACTTACTGGGAGACAAAAACAAGCAAAAGCCTAGACATGTCCCATACCTCCAGGCAAAAGATGGCCTGTCAGAACGCAAGACTGTCTTATAAGGTAGCATCACCCCAATGACCTAGGTGGAACATAAGCAGTCACATGATGGAGGGCAAGGCTGGGTATGTCTGCCTTCCCATGGGATGATCTGCCTTAAACATGAAGTCAAGTGGCATAGTCAGGACAGAAAATCATGGCCTCCGCTTATCTAAAATCTTTTCCTCTCCCAAATACTGTCCATTCTGGACCATAATTCAATGATCAACCAATTAAAGCAGGGACCACCAGGTGCCACAGGTATCTGTCCTGAGCCAGGCCTATGGTAAGATGGAGCTGCGGGCTAGGATCAGTACAAGAAGGAAGCCACCATGGCTGTCTCAGTCATGGAGAATCCAAGAAGACCTGCCCTGTGGGACATAGCTGGAGTCTTTCACCTTGCTCTGTCCTGCAAACCAAACAAGCCTTCACTGTAAATGAAATAGGAGCTGGCAATCAGGTACCGCATGGAGGGAGAGGCCAACATGCCATCACACAGCCCCTCTCAGACAAAGGGTGATGAAATGAGGAGGGCGGGTCACCCTACCACTAAGACAAACTTTCTCTGCAACTGAGGAACTGATTACAGGAAACTAAGCCAAATCTCAGAGAAGGTTGGGCTTGGGTTAAATGCAATTGACAAAATGGCAGTGGTAGAATATGTGTTGGTAATATGAATGTTCACTGTGAAATTATTTCATTGTCTGTTTGAAAATTGTTATAACAAAATGTTGGTGGGGGGGCATTGATAAGGGGACATTTGCACCTTCAAAGAATGGAGGGAATATAGAATGACAGTAGTTCATATGAAAATCACTTATGTCTTCAGCCCCTTCTCCATGGCTGCTGCCACCACCGAATCAGCTCCTGGTCTTCAGAGGCCCTCCTTGTAACTTCAGGTATCTAGTGGGCACAGTCTTCTCCCTCATGAGCCTGTGAGTCCACAACCCCATGATAACTGGACTCCCATAGAACCATTCTCTATCCTAAAACTGCATCCTTGATCTTGGCATTAAAATGTTATTATTCTTCATGTTAAGTGATGTTGATAACAGATGACAAACTTTTTTTAATGCTTACATTTGGCAAAATTAAAGGCTGATAATCTTGGGTTGGTATTTAAAATCCACTTTGGAAGCGGGACCAGCCTGTGAAAACCAGATATGGGGCCTTCTAATGCACAAGGGAGGGGTACACTTGGAATCCGACAGCTGTGGCCAGGAGGCAAGTTTGTTCACTTCCAGGGGAAGGTGGGGGAGGCCTTGTTTTCCACATTCTTAAAAAAAAAAAAAAACAGAAAAGGATGTTTTAATGCAAGAAACTTAATTAGATTTCAGTTTTTTAAAAAATAATAAAAAGGTCAGAAAAGAAATTTTGGGAACAATGGGGACATTTGGGAAAGGGCTAAGTTTTAAATGATTTTGAGATATTATTAATTTTCTCAGTTGTGAAAATAGTGTAGTGGCTATGTGGGAGAAGGTCCTTATTCATTTTTTTAGAAGGTCCTTATTTTTAAGAGATATATGCTGAAGTATTTAGAGGTGAAGTTTTATGATGCCTGCAATTTCCTATGAAATTGGTTGGGGGAGGGGTAGATAGAGCAAGAAGCATATTCAGCAAAATGTTAACAATTGTTGACTCTAGATGAGAGAGATATAGATGTTCAGTGTAGTAGTCTGTTAAATTCTTTATAGTTTAAAGGTTAGCATAATAAAAAGTCAGGGGAAAAGTCTTTAAAAACACCTCATTTGGTGATTTGTTAGACAGATTAAGTAAAACAATACATAAGAGAAATTCTTAATGAACAAGTTACAGAAGGACAAACCTGTAACCCAGCCAGTCACCAATCTTAGAACCTTCATTCTTCCCCCACTCCAATGAGGTGAGCAGCAGAAGAGGACCTTGGTCAAATCCTGCCCAGGAGATTTATCACCTTTTAGAATAATTTTCAACTCTACCACTATGCTTACCACTGTGTTTCTGAGATCCCAAGTTATGTAAATTTTATGTATTTCTGGAGCTAGATACCTGGCTGAGGAGTTTCAGGAATAAAATAGGGAAGCTTCTAAAGCAATTATGAGACAGAGAGAGAGAAAGAAAAACAGGTGCAGCAGAGGAAGGGAAGAGAGGAGGAGAAAGAGGAAGGAGGGAGGGAGGAAGGAAGGAAGGAAGGAACAAAGAAGGAAGGAAGGAAGGAAGGAAGGAAGGAAGGAAGGAAGGAAGGAAGGAAGGAAGGAAGGAAGGAAGGAAGGAAGAGAGAGGAAAGAAATAAATGGGGAGTGGGGAGAGAAAAGCCCCTGCCTGAGCAGATCCAAAGTCATGAAAGCTTTTCTGAAAGCCAGATAATCAGATGAGAGCAGATTAAAAAATATCTGCACCCTTAGCTTCACTACCAACTTTGTTTATTGCTAATCCTTCTTGTTAATGTTCATAAACCTCAGCAATGCCATTGTCTGCAGAGCCCACCCCTCCAGGACTCTAAGTTCCCTAAGTATCAGGACTGGAGGGAGGTGTTGCTGAGTCTGAACTGGCTCCTCCTAACTCCCGCCCTGCCCCCACCTCAAGGCCTGCTGCCACCCTCCTCTTGCTTTATTACTCCTAAAACTGTCTAGTCCTGGAACTTAGGTGGCAAGGTCCAGAGCACCTCTCCCTGAAGAGAAGCCATGTTCTTCCTTTCCATATTCTTTTACTAACTCTGGTCCCTCCCAGCTCCCCAGTTCCAAGTCTAAGTCATTCAAAGCTCAGCACAGACTCCATGCTGAGAAGCAATTAAGGATAGAGAGGAGGCTCTGGTAGGTAGTCCCAGAGTGCTTCCATAGCCCCATCTCAAAGGTGTCCCCCCAGAGATTGTGACTCACTGCTCATTTCTAGTCAAATCCTGTCACCTCTCTGAAATATCATGTTGGGCAATTTGTTTCCATTTGCACGGTTATGTCACTAATTCAGTGACTGTCTTCTGAACCATTGTTATGTTTGCCATTCCTTTACACACAGTTTCATTGAATAATCATGTGCTGAATGGAGACTGTGGGCCAGACCCTGTACCAGGCAGTAGGGGAAACTACTTCTCCTGCCACTGCAAACCAGGAAACAGATGATACCAGGTGGGTCCTCTGAAAGAACAGCACTCACTTTTCCGCTCAAAATTTCTAGATGGTCTTCTTTATCTCATAAAATAGCTCTAAAGAAGTTATTAGAAAGAAGCTAACTGGTGCCTGTATCTCCTTTCCTAATCCCCACACTAGGAAAGAGCCCAGTTGTGTTTCTGAAACCCTGAACTGTTCTTACCCTCACTTCTACCTCTCTACTCTAGGAGCAGCTTAGCAGTTTTGTATGAGTCTGTGAGTGCATGTGTGTGCATGTGAGTAAGTTTATGTGTGTTTGCATGTTTGTGGAGTGTGTTTGTGTGTGAATGTTTTAGGTCAACTGAAGAGAATTAATCTTTAATTGATTGTGTAAGAGGAAAGGATGAAAAGTGCTTTCAGGATAGAAGCAGAAGCCAGCAGAGATGAGGCATTTCCATCTGGAGACAGGGATAAGAGTTCCACAACTGTGTTTGGTAGCTAAAACAATGAGACCCTCAAGAGAAAGATGGACCTGTATTCTCTCCCAATTTTGCTGACACCAAACAAGTTTGAGGTCTTTGATGAAACAATGAAGAAGAAGAAGAAGAAGAAGAAGAAGAAGAAGAAGAAGAAGA
>PVKZ01006962.1:0-28128 GCA_004027375.1 Macroglossus sobrinus | reverse complement strand
GGATGGACCTCAAGATAATCATATGCTAAGCGAAATAAGCCAGAATGAAAGAAGTTGAAAATCACATGATATCACTTATATGTAGGAAATAAACCTAAAAGCAGCAAACAAACAGAGACTCATGGACTACGACTATAGACTGGTGGTTACTTGAGGATAGGGGTTGGGGGAAGAGGAGGAAGGTAGACAGGTTAAGGAAGATCTAATATGGGGAGAGGGGAAGGGGAAGTGGGTAAAGGGGGTCATATATATGGTAGCTGAAGGAAACTGGACTTTAAGTGGTGAACACACAATAGAATGTACGGATGTCAAATTATAATATACACCTGAAAATTATATGAGTGTATTAAGTAATGTTACCCCAATAAACAATAAAAAAAAGAAAAAAGAGAATTAATTCTTATTAATTTCTCTAGTAATACTGGAGTAGTGTAAATAAAAGAATTTCACTTTCAGAATAGATGAATCTGGAACTATTATATATAAAGATAAATTTAAAATATTCAAAGTTTGAATGTCATAAGAAAAGACCTAATTGATGAGGTCTTATGGCAAACACTACCATTGAGAGAATGTGTACCCTATAATTTATGTTTATATATGTTTTCTGTTATCAGGTTGGCTTAAAGTGATTATACTTCCACATATATCTTTTTATTATCTTGATTCCAAGGATATGATGCATAAAAAATCTCATGCATATGGTTCTTTCTTTGTAAGATTTTGATTGAGAGTTTTATTAAACTTTTAGTATATTAGTTTTTGAAGTTTTCAAGTTCTCTGTTTTAGAAGTAAACATGATAGATACAAAATTAAGTTTTTGTATGGCCAACCTAGTCTTAGGAACATTTTGTTTTGTCCTATTTTCCCTTTTATCAAAAATATTTTAAAATTAGTTGTTGCGAAGAAAATTATTATGCATTATGTCCATATTCTCTTTTCTAGGTTCCAAAAAATCAATTGAATTTAAAAACAACAAAAGGAACCAAGCAAACATCAAGGTGACTAATATCACTCCTTGCCATAATCAATGTTCCTGAGCAATGTTTATCAACATGAATCCCTTTAATCCCAGATACCAATATGATAAGATATTTGTTTTTAATAAGCGCAATATTCCAAGGTGCCATTCAACTAGGCTTTATATATTTATCAACACAGTAATTATATGTTAAGCACTAAATGTACGTTAAACTTTCTACTAAGATTCTTAATGTATGTTACCTTGATTAGTCCAGGCAATAACTATATGAGGTAGCTATTACCTGTATAACCCAGAAAAGGACAATAAAAAGTATAAAGGGGTCAAGAATAGTCCAGGGTCATATGGACAGTAGTAGAAGAGGAATTAAATACAGGTAGCATGATTTGAGAAACTGCATTCTGTCATCAGAGAGATTTATTTTAACTTCAGAAAGATTTAAAAACTTGAAGTAGATATTGAGGTAAAGTTGATAATAACAATCTGTAATTACAAAATATTTCTTAGAACTGCAGTAGGTCATAGTGAAATATTAATATAGTGTTAATCTGTGCTTTCTTTCTTTTTTCTTTAATCAATTTTATCCCAAACTTTAAATATTGTACAGTGGATTTAAGTATATTAGGGAATGTAGTCTCCTGTTGAACTTTTTAAAGTCACAGTTAAATATTTAAGATGTAAGTAGAATTGTACATATGCATTTTATTTACAACATATTATTTATGAGGATTAAAAACTCTATATAGTAATTTGCATATCTAATTTTTTGGGGGAGTTATTTTTTTCTCAAATAATAAGTAATTTTGAAGAATGTTATCTTTTTGAGTTACTTAAATTATTCCTTCAAGGACTTATTAACAACAATTGTAAAACTACAAATTAAAATAGAACAAACTAGAATCAATTATCAAAGCATTTGTTTTTTAAACTCGAGTAGATATACATCTATTTTTAAAAGATTGTTTATATTTAAATGCACAGCAGATATGAATGACTTGATTTTAACTGACAATTTGCTATTATCATTTATTATTCCACAAAAAGTTAGAATGACTTTCTGAGATTAAATTTTTCATGTGCAATGATAGTTTAATTCAATTTTTTACTACAGATATGCAATCATACATGAACTTTAGTGTTTTTCTTCATTAAAGTTAAAATCCATAAATAGATTATTTGTAACTTGAAAAAAAATCCATAAATAGGTATGAATGTGAATGTGAATGTGTGTGTGTGAGATTGTAGTTCATAATATTCCTGGCCAAACCAACATTTTGTTAAAATATGTTTATATTAATATTTTACTGATGTATATTATTGCTTTTGATATAAGTCCCTGAACTCTCACTAAGAATCACCCAATATTTTTCTACCAGTCTCACATAAATTTATAAACTGGTTGTACTTCTTCTACCATATTCTTCATTTATCTTACCTTTCTTGGTGGATGCTGACCACTAAGTTACCTTAGACAACATCAAGATACATTAAAATTGAGCTAACTTGGAAATTTTTTTTTAAATGATACTAATTATATAAATGTGCCAGTTATGAATTTAGCCTCTCAACTCCAAATCCACATTGGATTGCCTGCTCTGTGATCTTGGAACTGGATGATATACTTATTTCTCTTTGCTAGCTGTCATGAGTCTAACTAAGCTTTGTCAGTATGGTGTACTAGAGAAACTCTGGAGGACAAATGGATTCCTTTTCTGGGGTTAGGAGGGTTCCTAGAAGCAGGATCCTAGAGTGCATATGGTTTCTACAGTGCCCAATTCTTGCAACAAGCCAGCTTCTGTAGCACTAGGAGGTGGTAGCACCTGGATGAACAGTTAGATAGACTGGTGGCTCCGCTGAATGGCCTTCTCTAGTACCCACTCAGATAGCTTCGTAGCCTCAGTGACTGTCTCCATAACCAGAGTCACAGCTATGTGACTTTACTTTCCAATAATATCTGGATCTCAGGTTTTGGAAATGAACAAGATGGGGAAAAAAAACTCTTCTATATGTGCTCCTTTCCTTGGGCACTTTGTCTCAGTCCTAGAGGTAGCAGCTGTACCCTACATCTTCTATTCTTATATAAATTATTTAGAGTTCTCTTTACTTCGTCCAAGTCAATATTCTGTTTCTCTAATCCCCTGTTACTATTAGCAATTATTTATATTTCTCTTTTCAAATTATTGTATGATTTCTGTCTCCTGGTCGGACTCTCAATATAATCAATAACAAAGTTATATATATTATCTGTCCTCAGTGGGACTGAATATTCTTCAGTGTATATTGTTGAAGAAGTATCTGTGTATATGATATGCCTAAGGTATCTGTAGAGTAGATAAAAGCCCAGGAACTCACCAACATAAACCTTTGTTTATAATAGAACTTCTTCCTAATACTTAGTTTACTGTGACATTGAAACATAGCTAATAGGGCACTGGGAAGCATTTAATTAGTGGAGCTAACTGGCTTAGGCAAATAAATAAACGCAAATAACTACAACAGGATAGTTTAAACATATAAATGTGGCTAGGTTCCAAGTCAATATTATTTTCACATTGAAACAAATAAATTTAATGCATCATTGTGCAAGAGAAGCAGTCATTCCCAGGTAATTTTATATTCTTATTGTAAGTAATGCATGTGTCCATTGCCAACTCAGAAGATTTAAAACAGAATACTTGCAAACTTAAAAAGTACTTTACTTCAGCTATCTCCACTCTAAAAATGCCTATTAAGTTAGGGAGGGGTCAATGGGATCCTAAACAGGAGAAAGTAAATAGTAGTCAAGGGAGAGACTTCATCATCTAAGCATTTCTAGCAGCTAGTACAGGTCCTTAGGCATTTTAGGCACAGAATAAAAATTTGTTGAATAAATGAGTGTCTTTATATACATGAGGCTAGGATTTTACCTTCCTCTTTATAAAATAAATATTAAAAGATTTAATAATGTGAGAAAGATTTGAAGTATAACTTTATGCACCTGTTGTAGCAAACTAATCTTTGCTCATAAAATACAGCCCGAATTGTGTTAGATAGTAGCTGTTTTCATCCTTTTCTGGCATCATGAAGACAGTAAGGAGAATATGGAAGCTTTGTTTCTAAACACCGGAAAACATTTATTGATTTTATAACATTGAAAAGCCACCATTATTATTGTAAGTTACCTTTTGAATTGCTATGAATGAGTAAAATTTTTACTATATTTGTCTTTAACACCTTCTTTCTAGACAATTGCATTAAGTGGATACTAAGAAGAGTTTACCTTCTATGGAGTTAGTGCAGTGGGAACAAAAAAAAAATATTATGACAGGAAGTAAAAGATGTGGGTTCTTGTTCCTGGTCCTCCAAATTCTCCATCAATGCCTGCCCCACACTATTTCATTTCTGGTCTCTAGGGCAAAGTAAGATAAAAATCATGTCTTAATTTCTCCATCTGAATATAATAATGACAATTTGCACTCTTTCATATCACAAAGTTGTTTTGAGGATCTGAGAAGATAGTGTAGTGTAAGTAAACATGTTATAGAAATTGTTAAATAATAATAGGCATAAGGTATTTTATAACTATACTATGTTATAAAGCATGACTATAACATATGATTAAAAGGCATGTTTCCACAAAATTAGTACAGATCATTGATATTTGCATAAGAGCCTATCTGGCAATACAAGGTACTACAGAAGTGTGTTGGACATTACTATATAGTAGACAAAAGCACAATCTTTTAAATCAATCCAGCATAAGTTAAAATCTACAAACTGTCTTTTATTAACTGAAATACTTTGGGCAAGGCATTTAATCTCGTTGATCTCATTCTTTTCTCATTTGTAAAATGGAATAATATTTATAGAGTTGTGAAATATAGATAAAATGAGTATGCTAAATACTTATCACACAGTATATGAGACATGGTAAATTCCCTATTAATATTTCATGTATAATGAATCAGTTACTTTGCACACACATGACAAGCTGAACTAATTATATACACCAATATTGAATTTTTCGTACAACTGCTTTACAGATTATAGAGGACAAAATCAGAAGACACAGCAAGGGTGGGGGGAGGGTGGAGGTCTCACCTAGTCATTTTTTTTCTGAAATCTTTGAATGCAGATCAGACAAATCAGTCCAAGATGATAAAACACAGAATAAGTGCATTTGCAACTCTGTTGAATTGACTTGGTCAGTAATTCTCAATTTTCATGTGCATAAAAATCAACTGAGGCACTTGTTAAGAACACAGATTCTCAGTTTTTGGTTCCAGAGATTAATTTTGAGGGTCTGATGTGTGTCCTGGAGATTAACACCTAAAAGCACCTTAGGTGATTCTGATGTGAGTGATGCTACTTTGAGAAATATGGAGTATGTATATCTAGTGTATGTATGTCATGTTCAGGGAGATGATGCTAGTTATACATGATTGCAACATTTTTTTTTACTGTATATGTATTCTAGCATAATTTATGATTTCTACTTTTGCTTCTAAAAGGTTTTTCCTTTGTTAAATTGTTAAGACAAAACAAAACAAAACAAAAAACCATTTTGGATACAAATGATGTGATATATTTGAAATAGCTGCTTTACAAAAACAAATTCCAAATATAATATAATACATAAGATTGGGAAAGACAGAGATTAACAAGACTTTTAAAGATATAAATCTAGAGAAATACATATTTAATTCGATATATATTTTTGTGCATTTTAATTGCTCTATTTGTGATGTTCATCTATTTTCCAGTTGCATTTCTGACAGTTTTTAGAGGGTGGTCATGAAAATAGGAAACAGAAAACCAGTTTTGCTTGCTTTCCATAGATAACACAAAATTCCTAAGGCTATTTCTAGTGTTTGCTTACTTTGCTCAATTTTTGAGTTGTTTGAATAATATATTCTGAGAATTTAAAGATTTCTGTCAACGATCATATAAATTTCATTGATTTGTGTGTGATTCATATTGTCTCAATTTGAATACTGAAACCGAGAGTCTTTATGACTTTGTTTAAATTTAGTTTTAAATCTTAGTTTAGAAATCATCTTTCTTTCTTTGCCTTTCCCTCATAATCCCAACCCCTGAGGCAGCAGAAGACAGTAGCCCAGACCATACTAATTAGTCACAGGGGTTGTCAGTCCTGACCTTTGGCAGGCTAAAGATAACATCTTAAGTTATGTTTCAGCTTCTGAGCTCTAAGTAATGACCCCTGGCTACTTTTTCATGAGAGCAAACAGAGAGACTCCGGAAAGACCTCAAAACCATCCTCAAGATTTGAAGAAATGATTCATTACTCTTTCCTAACATCCAACCAATCAGCTCCTAACATGACCCAAACCCCTAAACCCAGTGTCTTGTGATTTTCGCCCTCTATAATCTGTAACCTACACACCATGGGGAGCCAGTTCTTAAGAGCAGTAGCTCATCTATGTCTCTGGGCTTGGTTCCATTTCCTAAAAGAGACCTCTATTTTCTATGCTACAAACTCTTGTTCTCATCTCCTTTGACTTTGATGTGTGTAGGCAAAATAAACCCCTTAAGTTCAGTAATAATACCTACATTAATCAAATATTTTTTTGAAATAGTAACAAGCGTACTAAAAAAAGTAAGGCATTTGTTTAAAATGCGTCTATATAAATGCAGCAATTTTACACTCAGACTTATTAAAAGATTTTAGAATTAAGCTAAAAGATATGTCAAACAATTGAGATTAATATTATTTATCATTGGCTTTATTATTGCAATAATAATAAAATGGTGGTAATTTTGATAGTTAACATTGGCTGAACATGTATAGGCCATTTAAACTTCAGAAGATTTTGTGAAATGGATATTATTGTAATTCTACTTTATGGATGAAGAAACAGGTTCAGAATAGCATGCCCAAGTTTATAGAGTTTGCAAGTGGTAGTACTGGGATTCCAACGAGTATATCTGATTCTAGAACTTGAAATTTTAAGTAATACATTAATAATTTGCTTCTAGAAACAAGAGTAAGTGCCAAATGTTAAAGTTAAGAATAGTTTCACAAATTTTCAATGATATAAAACATTTCCATTTCATTTGGTAGGAAATGGAAAATAAGAACATGCACTTAGTTCATTTTGAAATCTGAATTAAGTTTCTTGGTAACTACACAAATAGATCTTAAATAGCTTTATTTGTACTAGTTTTTATTGACTGGTTTTTATTAAGGTAGAAAATCTCAAAAGTTATTAATAGACACAGACAAAGAAAAGGAGAATCTTTAAAGTAACATTTGCAGCAAGATGGCTTCTACCTAGAGCAAAGAATAGGGTTGCATCATTTCAACTGAAAGTTTGCCTTCCTCTGAGGACAAACAGCTTGGGAGGATGCCTTTATTTAGTGTGAAAATCACTTCTCGTCATCAGAAAAGCTAACTCTGGCTTTTCCTCTAGGCTGTTCTCTCCTGTGGATACAATGGCTGGATCTGCTGGCATGCCACAATTATGGGTGCCTTAAAGCAACTGTAGGAATGATTGTAAGGTAAATGCACATTCACTCTGGGGATATACATATTCATGTCCATACGCATATCTATCACAATTGTAAGCTTGAGAATAAGTAAGGATCTTTCACAGCACATTTCTTGTGTAAATTCCTTGAGTAGGGCAGAATCAGTCTTCAATTTTCCTACTAAGAAGAATCACATCTTAAGGCTTAACTGAAATCCTATTCCAATGTAGCAAGTATTGTCTAAATGTTTGGCAAGATGAATATGACATCTACAGCTTATTCAGATTTGAACTATTTAGAAATTGTTTGAACTGTGTTAAACTTTGAATAAAATCAAGGAAATCAGTTTTGTTAGTTACAAAGAAAATTTAAGAAACATACAAAAGTGAAGTTATTAAAGTATACTGTGCTTTACTGAGTACATCAGGGTTGTATTTAAATTTGAGGACAATAGCTCAGGTAGAACAAAAAATCTAACTATTTGTTTTATATTGAAGATAGCTCCATACTTGTAGTATTTTTTAAGTAAGTAAATGAAGAAACAAATGTATTTTGGCAGGAATAAATGATAAAAGAAAAAGAGGAAGAAAGAAAGGAAGGGTGGAAGATGACAAGGATCAGAATGTGAAGGCTGGATAGAAAAAAGGGTAGAGTTGAAATAGGTTTATATAAGAGTAAATAGTATGACTAAGAAATTAATTTTTATGGAATAAAAATAGCAGCATATTGTAAGAAATGATTACAAACTTCTTTCCATAAAGGTAATGTTAAAATATAAGATAAAAGAAAGGTTTTGTTGCCCTTGCTTGAGGGGACATATCTGAAAATATATTACTGAGACTAGTGTCAAATAATTTTTCCCAATATCTTCTTCTAGGAGTTTTATGGCTTCAGGCCCTACAGTTAAGTCTTTAACTCATTTTGAGTTTATTTTTGTATATGGTGTAGGGCAGTCCTCCAGTTTCAATTTTTTTACCTATCTGTCCCATTTTCCTAATACCACTTATTGATGGGACTGTCATTATTTCATTGTATATTTATCTCCTCCTTTGTCATAGATTATTTGTCCAATGGTAGATGATTAGATAAAGAAGGTGTGGTCTGTCTCTCTCTATTTATCATCTACCTATCTATCTATATGATGGCAAATTCAGCAGCAATAAAAAAAAGTCTTGCCATTCTCAATGACATGAATGGATCTAGAGAGTATTATGCTAAGTGACATAAGTCAGGCAGAGAAAGACAAATAACATATAGTTTCACTTATATGTGAAATAAAAAACAAGCAAACAAACAAAACAAACTCAGAAACCATCAAAGGGATAGTTATCAGAAGGAAGGAGGTAGGGGATGAGTGAAAATGGGAGGAGGAATCGTCAATAACATTGTGATAAGCTTGCATGGTGACAGATGATTAGTATAATTAGTACGGTGATTACATTTTAAGATATAAAAATGTCAAATCACTATACTGTTCACACACTTGAAACTAATATAACCAATATAAGATTAAATACTAACTATACTTAAATAAAAAAATTTTTTAAATATCGGAAAGAAAATATTTTACAGTAATAATTGCATCCTACGTATTTCATGGAAATGTAGAGGTAAATGTTACTAGACATTTTTTTAAAATAAAAAAATAATATAAAATGAAGGGCTAGAGTTTTCTGTGGATTATCACTTAACACTAAGAATTTACCAAAAATTACAATGAAATTAAGGGTTAATAAAAAAACAGAGCCAGGCACCAAAGTTTATCAGTCCACTAAAGACAATTAGTGTCCTCATTCTTCTTGTATTAAAAATAGTATATATTAGAGAAAATAAACAAATTGTTTAAATAATTATATTTAAAAGTTGACAACCACATTATTGATTATAATACATGTAATCTCTCCTTTTTTGGATTGATAGAATTGACATTACAATTTGAAAATAAATACTTCATAACTAAAAACAAAGTCATAGTTTTTGTTTATTTCATATTAGAAAGTAAAAATTCTCAAAAAGCTCTCTTTTTGGAATTTAGTAATCAAAATGTATGTGATCACTATCTCAAACTTTTTAAGAGAATTTATAATTAAATTTCCTAATTGGTGTTAATCTTATTTAATGTAAAGTAATATTATTTATATTTATGCAAACCTAAATAAATGAATGCCAATTTTCAGCCTTAAATGATAGACATTGGAGAATGATGAGAAAACTGTTTCCTTTAAATACGGAAATAATTTTGACTTTAAGGTATAATATGAATTTTCTATTAATAATTCAAACCAAAAGAAAACACAAGTAGGATTATGTTGAGGAAAATTCATATATAATTTTTGTGCTCATCTTTTTCTACGTAAAGAATAATGAATAAAACATGTTTTTTGTCTCAATATAAACTGAATGGAAAAAATCCACTATTAACACAGGGTGACACGAGGATAAATTTCCAGATCAGTTCATTCTCTCAAATAAATATTTACTGAGCACCTACTATATGAAATTTTCAAGTTTTGTATAATGTGAGACATAAAGGAGAGAAACAAATTTTTTTCCCCACTGGGTTTCTCGTGAAAATTGTAATGTTTTCAATTGAGATTAAATCAAATTTAAAGACATAGCTAAGAGGAAGAGCTTTAAAAAAACATAATTTCAATATAAAAATAAAAAGATATATAGATATATTTAGTATGATACCAAATATTAAAAAGTAACATAAATTAAAAAGTTCCTTGAAAGAATTTATATATATATATATATATATATATATATATATATATATATATATAAATGTACATATATACATATTAAAATATACACACATGCAAACATCTACAATACAACAGCAACTGGATATTACTGTTACACAAACTACTGAATACCTGTGATCTACCCTGAACCTAAAGTGGAATAATCAATTTTGGAAAATCAATTCGGTTCTGAGAAACATTTTAAAAATTTGCTTTTGGCAACTCCACAAAATGCAAATCTTTTGATTGTTTTATACTCTACTTATTATGACTGTTATTGTGTTAAATAAAATTAAAAAATCAACTGAAATATTATAACATCAAAATAAGTTTGTAATAAAAGTATATTTAATCAAAGAAGTCCCTAGAGAATTTTCTAGGGCATTCTTTTGGGAAGATATTTTAATCAGCCATAAAACTGAACAATGTTCCAATTTGTAATGATGTTTGACTATCTTAATATTTTCTATTAAGATATAGTTTTAAATATTATTAGTTTTCAATAATATATTAAAAATCTGGCAAAACTCCAATAACAATACTTTTTATTTGAATAAATAATAAATAATATAAAGCTTTTGGAATGTATTATGGCTATTTCTTTCCAGTCATATTAACAAGCAAGGGAAATTACTGAAAATGTGTTTGACAATGGTTATTGATATTGATCAGAGGGCAAACATACAGCCTGGAACAGCCCATCCTGGACTTTCATCCATTTAGAAGTAATCCTGAATGTTTGCCACCAATACAACACTCTCACACACTGGGAGGCCATGAAGAAAGGCTGGAAGTGCGAGATCCCCATAGAACCAAAAAAAAAAAAAAAAAAAAGATAATGAAGATAATTGAATGAATTAGCATGCGATTATTGGAATTTCCAGCAGCAGATAGATACACTCTATGGCTTCCTGAAACCTCTAAATCTATATAGGAAATCAAAACTAGGAGCCAGTGCTCTTTGGTGAGGCAACTAAAGTAGAAGATAAATTGTGTTTGGAAGTGTGTTAAGAACAAATTTTGATGTCAAATGTCAGCATTCCTATGACCTAGCACTCTCTGATCACCTAATATGTTGACATTGACTGCTTGCTAAAGGTAACTGGACAATTATAACCACATTTGGTAAGTATAGTTAAGTGTCAGAAAACATTCTCTTAGAACCAGAACATCTCAAATGAGACCAAAAACATCAATAAAGGTAGCTAAGGCTGCATAAATTAAAGTCTACTATTCCAATTGATTGATTGATTGATTTTTCTTCTTTTACTTTAGTGATTACAGTTGCAGAGGTTAGAATTACTCATATTACTCAGTTAATTCTAATTATAATTATTGATCCTTGCAAGATACTTTTCTATTTTTTTAATTCCTACTTATCCCCAAACCCCAGGGCCATTTTCTCTTTACTGATTCCTACAATATTTTGTTTACTATGTGCCTTATTATTGGCACATAACCTTTTCAAATATATACTGTTGATTTGAGTATATGTACTATTTTAAATTTATGTAAATATTATTTTCTTACCTCTTTTTAAATGGTAAACGCTGTTTTATAAGATTTCTCCATTTTTCTGGGTCTATATTTAAACTATGGATTCCAGTTGCTGCTTTATACTCCATGGTATAGAGATCCATTCCATTTTACCTACCTATCTTTCCATTGAATGACATCAATATTCCAAATTTCACTACCATAAATAAAGCTTTAGTGAAATCCATGTACATATTTCCTTATGGACTTGTATGTATATTTCTTTTAAAGTTGCTGGTTCATGTGGTCTATATATTCTCTATTTAGATAAATAATATGAGGCAGTTTTCCAAAATGGCCACATTAATCTATAATCTATCAGGGGATGTGGGCATAAAGGAATCATCATGAATCACTAATGTAATGAGACTGCTGGTATAATCTAGGTTTTCAATTCTGTAAATTCACTGCTCATAAATGATATCCTCTTCTTGAATTTCAGGAGTTCCTTGTATATTTTAGATATTGTTTGGTATTAGATAATGCAAATATCTTCTTCCATTCTAACACTTGGGCAATAATTTTTTCATGATATTCTTAGTTGAAAAAAATCATTTTTTTTATTATGACGATGTTGGCTAACAAAATCTAGTAAGTTTCAAGTGTAGAATTTAGCAGTAAGGCATATATAAATGTTGCATTGTAGGTTCACCACTTATAGTTAGATTTCTTTTTCTGTCATCACATATTTGACCCCTTTTTCCCCATCTACTTACCCCCTCCCCCTTCTCCCTTCCTTCCCTGCCCTCTGGTAACCACTACTCTATTGTCCATGTCCACGAATCTCTGTTTGTTTTGTTTGTTTGTTGCTTTTAGGTTTATATCCCACATATAAGTTAGAGCCTAATATTCAAAATATGCAAAGAACTTGTACAACTCAATTACAACAACAAAAAAACAAACAAATCCAATTAAAAAATGGGCAGAGGACCTGAGAGAAACTTCTACCAAGATATACAAATTGCCAACAACATGTGAAAAGATACTAAATACTGCTAGCTTTTAGGGAAATGCAAATCAAAACCACAATGAAATACTAATTCACACTTGTTAGAATAGCTGTTATCTACAGGACAAGTAATTACAAGTGCAGGAGAGGATGCAGAGAAAAAAGAGCCCTCATACACTGCTGGCAGGACTGCAAATTGGTACAGCCACTATGGAAAAGAGTATGGAGGTTCCTCAGAAAACTAAGAATTGATCTACCATATTATCCAGCAATCCCTCTACTGAGTATTTACCTCAAAGAATTGAAAACCTATATCCGAAAAGATATTTTCATACCAATGTTCATAGCAGCAGTATTGACAGTAGTCAGGATGTGGAAGCAACCAAAGTGTCCTACAACAGACTATTGGCTAAAGAAGCTGTGGTACATATATATAATGGAATATTACTCAGCCATAAGAAGAGATGAAATATTGCCATTTGTGACAACGTAGATGGACCTTGAGATAATCATACTAAGTGAAATAAGCCAGACAGAAAAAGCTGAAAACCACATGAAATCTTCATTTTTCTATAAGCAAACTATATCAATATTTAGATTTAAGATTTAGCTCTTAAATAATTTTTTAATATTTAATTTTTATAATTAAATTTATTTGAGAGATATTAGTTAATAAAATTATATAGGTTTCAAGTGTACAACTCTATAATACACCATCTGTATTTACATTGTGTGTTCACCACCCAAAGTCAAATCTCCTTTCGTCACTATATATTTGACCCCTTTAACCTATTTCTACCTCTCTCCCTCCCCACTTTCCAGCAGTAATTACTATACTGTTGTCCGTGTCTATGAGATTTTCTTTCTTTGTCTTTTTTGTTTGTTGCTTTGTTTTATATGCCACATATGAGTGAAATTATATGGTTCTTGACTTTTACTGTCTGACTTATTTTGCTTAGCATGATATTCTCAATAGCCATCTACATTGTCACAAATGGCAGTATTTCATCTTTTTATAGCTGCCATTTGAATATTTCATTCAGTATATCTGTTCTTGCACCATGATAACACAGGTTTTTTTTAGAGTTTTATAATGTATTTTAATATCTGGTAGGGCAAAGTCATACTTTACTACTTTTTATTAAGGTTGATTTAGCTATTTGTGGAAATTTATTGTTCCATATAAATTTTAGAATAAGATTATTGATACACTTTATCAAAATACCAGTTGGATATTTTAATATAAATTTTAAAAACTTTGCAATGTAACCTTGATTTTTAATTGAAATAGCTGACATGCAAAGTAGAGTCCCTGCTCTCACAGATCAAAAAGTCAAATAAAATCCTACGATTCTTATAATTATATACATAGCAAATCTCTAAAGAAAAATCTAATAAGATAATATAAGATGTTCAACCTAATGATAAACTAAAACATAAAATAATTATCACTCTGTAAGACATTACTTTTCATTTCTATATTGGAAAGGATTCAAAAGATTGACCAAACTGAGGACAAAGTGTGAAATGGATGGACACTCTCAGGTTTGTTTGAATTGAGTCAGAATTTCAGAAGAACTTTTGTTAGCATTAAAAATATTTCAAATGTTGAGAATATTTAATCTAGAATTTGTACTTTTGGTAATTTAAAAAGATATGGTCAAAGAACTATACAAAATAGAGATAAAAGAATGTACATCATATAGAAGACTGACAATAATCTAAAGGCTATGAATAAAGAATTGTGTAAAGGTATCATACAGATCACATAATGTGATCTTATGTAACAATTTATCTGGTCATTCATTTCGATACTCTTTCTGTCTTGATGAATATTTTATCAAGCTTCTGTTCTATCATACACCATGAAACTATTTAAATAATGTCACAGATGTTAATGTTTTATATAAAATGATGTGTGATCAAATTACGGGTTCATAAATGGTTTTCAAAGATTAAGTATTATATAATTATTTTGCAAATTTATATGTTTACATATAAGTAACAACTGAAATTATTAATTATTAGAATGCTATATTTAGAAATAAATTTTTCCTTTTAATCACAAAAATTTTTATTTTAAGGATGTGTATTTTTAGAATTACAAAATCTAGTAAAGCAATTTTATTCTGGAAAAAGGACTTGGATGTATTCAAAAGAAAGTTTTCTGAAAAAATTCACAAACTATTCTTTAAAAAAAGCATGTTCCTTTTATATTTACTATATGAAGAGCAGTTCTCAGTTTATGTTCTTGAAACTGTTTAAAATATTTTTAAAATTATCTGAAAATTTGAAATACACAGTACTTTTGTTGTACGTCACATATAGTATCTCGAAAAGAATTGGAAATGCCTCATATTATTGAAGAAGAAAATTACCGTGCTAAAAAAAAATCAATACATTGGAAGTTGGCAACAATGCCATCACATATCCATGTAATTAGTTATAGCAATTGGGCACTTAAAAGTCATTCAGAGTTTCCCAGTGATTCAGACTAAAAATATAGTTAAACATTCTCTAGAAGGAATTCCCCTATCTTATGTATTTATCACATGTCATAAGTAAAAAAATAAGCTTCTGTTTTCACAGATTTTATTTTTAATAAACAAACATTCATCATAAAACTTTTCTTATAATAGGAAATTGAATTTACTGAAGGTTTTGAATTACAAATGAGACGGCCTTTTTACAGGCAGCTAAGATAATACATTCTGGTTACATTACTTTTTGATGATCTATCTTAATGTGGGAATAAAGCACAAGAAATTCAAATAAATTACGGTTAATGTGTCCCTTAAATACTTTTCCTTAATTGAATATCTTAAGTGGGTTTTTGGTTAATGTTGAATCAAAATCATTTTATGGTTGAATTCTCTGACAAGTGTTTGAGATGCTAATGTTCTATAGTTTGATTTTTACTCTTTAGAAGAGTTTTAGGGAGATTATTTGTTTAAAGAGATCCTGTTATTTTTAGCACAGTTTCTGGTAAGCTATTCTTTCTCTAGCCACAAGATTTAGAGAGGAGTATTGCATAGCTGAAAAACTGACTGTGGCATTAGAATAGATTACATCCCTGGTGCTACCATTTACAAGCTAAAGGATCCTCAGTTTTCTCATCTATCAAATTAGTATAAAGATAAGCTTGTAAATTTACTGTAAGGATTGATGAGATAATGGAAATGAAAAGGAAGAAAAAGTAGCACCATTTATGGAAACTGGTGTTATTATTGTCATGCCTATTTTATGAAGCTAAACCCATATCATAATTGTATCAATTTGTGTTCATTTTAATTTTTTTTTGGCAAAGAAATGTGATCATAATGACGGGGACTAGTATTTGCTTACCCAATATTCATTTTCTCTTTACTTATTAACAAAAAACTTTAATTGTGTTTGAGATGCTAATGGGCTCAAGATTTAAACTAAATTTTCTAGCTTCCCTTATAATTAGAGAGAGTCTTGTGACTTAGTTTTGGTGAATTATATGGATGTGGAAGATGTTAGTTTAGAATTCTAGAACACTTCTTAGATAGGTTTCTGTTATACATGGATAAAAACAATTTCTAATTGATACAAAATTTGTTTAATCAAAGTATTATTTTATAAGTATCAAAAACATATTCTGTGGAATACAGGGGGATGAGGTTGGGAGACAAGATCTACTAACTGCAGAGTGGAAGCGTATTGACTCCTGACATGCGGCAATGAAATATTTGGACAAATTTTTCTGCTTGAGATGAAGACCATGTGGTGTCTGCAGTTATAAAGACAGGAGAAATGGAAGAAAAAAAAAAACAGAATAATGGCTACTTCTTGGAAATAATCCTGTCTTAAGAGTCACTCTCTACTTGTGACCTGCAATCCAAACTGACTGAGAGTTCCATTATTTGTAGTATCCAGTTTTAAAAAGACTACAAATTGCAATAGTTATTATGGTGCTTTTGAAGTTGCAGCATTAATAGAAAGTAATAATTGAGTGATCTGCTTTCCCCAACTACTTTCCTTTAAGTGTTATTCAGTAAACAAGAGAGCAGGAGCCTACAACAAAAGGACTGTTATTACAAATTGCTTCTCTTGCAGCAGCAAGAGAAACCAAATTGCTTTAAGACCCTTCAACTAAGGACCAGGGGATGAATAACATAGAGTCCAGTAGAAAAAGAATGGAGTCTTTCTTTAGCCTTAACGACTATATCTAAGACAAGATCTTTGACTGTGGTTACATGAAGTTTACCAGAAACATACAGTTATTTCCTGTAGAAAGTTATAAATCCTCACTCTGGTGAATCAAAGCTTTTTCCAAAGAAAGAGATGTGGGAAGAAGTGACATATATCATTATAGGGCAGAGCCAGTATGTGGTTAATAATCTCTCCTTTCCTTCTACTTTGAGAACTAAAACGCTCTAAAGAGAGCCTAAGTCTTGGAATGAAGTCAATGTGAAGCAGAGCTATTACTGTCTACCAAAAGACTTGTGGTTGACAGTATATAAGCCTTTGCTATTGTCATATCTAAAATATGTGTATTCTTTATTAACACAGCATATCCTAATCTGATTATACATTAAGCCTTATTCTCTTGATAAGCCATAAGAATATTCAGAAGATGGTAATTGACTTGCTCAGTTATTATGCATAGGTCTTCATTATGGAAACAAATTTGTACCATCCAAAAAGAGAGCTCCATAGAGGGTAATATAAAAGGCTAGGAATAGAGAAGTCCTGATAAAAGGCTCAACAAGGTGGAGTTATTCCCATGGCTTTTGAAGAATGACATAGACACTGAGAAAATACTAGATTTCACTAAGGAACTGGTAACAATCTGTGGTTAATTTTATGTGTCAACTTAGCTAGGCTATAGTGCTAAACATCCATCTAAATGTTGCTATGAAGTTATTATTTAGATGTGGTATATTTAAATCAGTAGACTCTGAGTAAAGTAGATTATACTCCATAATATGAGTAGGGCTCATCCAATTAGCTGAAAGCCTAAATAAAAAGGCTTTCATTTAAGAGGATAAAATTCTGCTTCCAGACTGCTTTGGGACTCAACACTGCAGCATCCACTCTTGCCAGAATTTCCAGCTGACCATCCTGCCATTTCTGTTTCTCTGGAGAACCCTGACAAATACAAGAACCTTAAAAGAGCTCTTGGCCCCCAATCTCTAGGTCTTAAAGTGTCAAGTCATATTTATTTCATATATCCTAGTCTAATGCAATTCAAATTTATAGGGGAGTATGATTTAGAATGGAACATACAAATGGTGAATATATATCTTTACTGTATTATGATATCTGGAATATAGTTCATTCCACAAACAAGATGGAATCCAGATTTTACAAACTAGTTGTCTTTGGTTATCACTACTGTCACTGGAAATACATAGTAAATGGGAAAATGTCATTCTTAATGAATAAGAATGGGATACGATAATGTATTTTATAAAAATAGACTTTATTTTTTATAGCAATTTTAAGTTCAGAGCAAAACTGAGCAGAAGGTACTTAATTTACCTCTGCACAAGTCAGTTGTTTCCTGGTCATTTCAGCACACTTATGTATCTTCTCCCACCACATCTTCACATAACAGTAAATCTTGAGCAGAAAAATGAATCTTAAGAAAAACTATATAACTTGACTTGTATACACTGATTTTTTTTTATTGAAGGCTATAAATAATTTTAAACCCTCATATTTTAATGTGAGATGATTTAAAGGTATGTATCAAAATCTATAAAAAGAAATATTTTTTCTTTATATAGATTTCTTTTTTCTCTCTCTCTTATTGTAGACTTTTCCATTTCATTGATTTTTATAAGCTATAATTTCCATGACCTGTAAGCTATAAAGTTTAAGTCTGATGATAATTTAGTCAAATAAGTTTACTTTTAATATCTTGAACAATAAAATATAAAATTCTGTAGTTTACTATATAAGCCCTTTACTTATAATAGAGATATCAACAGTAGAAACCCTAATTTGTATTATGTACAGGCTGGTATAATAAAAAACATAATTTAAATTCAATTGAATGAATTGTTTTGAAATTAACTAGAGCTATAAACAGAATTGGAGATTCCCCAAAATTCATATGCTGAAACCTAAACCCCCAATATGATATTTGGAGGTGAAGCCTTTGGGAGATAATCAGGGTTAGATGAGATCATGAAAGTAGAGAACTTAGGATGGGATAAATGCTCTTAGAGGAGAAAAGGGCATATACCAAGGAAAAATCATGGAAGGACATAACCAGGAAGAGAGCCCTCACTAACAATGTGACCATGCTAGCACATTTATCTAGAGACTTTCAGCCTCTAGAATCATAAAAAAAAAAAAAGTTTGCTGTAAGCTATCCAGTCTATGTTAATTTGTTATAGTACCCCAAATAGACTGAGATGACTGGTTAAATTCAAATCTATCTCATCCTTCAAAAATAAATAACCAAGATAAAATTTAATTTGATCTTTAATCTCTGTTTCCCTGCTTGGCCATCCTCTCTTAGTAAAGTGAATTATAATTCTTTAGGCAAATAACAATTATTTTATATATTCTAGATCTAACTGGGACTTCATGGGCAGCTTCTGGTGTTCACAGGACACACTTTGAAGCAAAATTCAGTATTTCATTACATTCTACAAAGAGATCATTAAATTTTCAACAGCTTTTGTGTGTATTTGGAAAGAAAAATTATTTTGTATACCATATCACATAACCTCACTCTCTATTTAAACATCTCAATTTTTTCCTAAATTCTACTTTTTTTTCCCAGATGCCTCATCTCCTTTTTCCTCTATTATCCAACCTCTTGAATTTCCTCAATTATCCTAAATAATTCATCCCTATATGTGCCACTGGGCTAAACAAAATCTCTTCAGTAAAGTAAACCTACTATTTTAATGAAGCAATTTAGAATCTGCTTATTAAAACTAACAACAACTCCCTGAAGTATGATTGCCAGACTTAGCAAATTAAACCACAAGATGTCCAGTTAAATTTGAATATCAGATAAATAACAAATAATTGGTATATTTGTTAAATAGTTATACTTAACTGAGATGCCTGTATTTTATTTAGCAACCTTACCTGGCGATCTGACTGCAGCACTCCAAAACCAAACTACTAAAGAAAATTAAGTATCTTAGACTGAAGTCCTAACTCTTTCATATGTAAACTGTATGATAAATTGAATCACAATAGTCTCATCTATAAGCTGGGAATTAGGATAAAATTTACTCATAAGATTGTTTTGAGTAATAAATAAGATAATGCAAGTAAAACACTTTTTATGATACTTAATATGTCATAAAAGCTTAATGTACTTTAACGATTATTTTAGAAGTAAAGGTAATATCAGACAGCTTGCTCATTTAATCCCAGATTTTGGAGGTGGCCAAATGAGTCATTTTTATTTTATTTTTGTCACTGTAGTCTTCTTTAATGTAAATTTAAGGAATATCATTCTCTGCTCAAATAATTTAGGACTTACTAGGAATCTAGTGACATTTCATTAAATTCATTTATTTAAATTTCTCATTGTGTTACCTGGGACTATAGCAGAAACACAACTATAAAGTAGGGGGGAGGAATATGGACTGGAGAGGTCCCAATGCTAATAATATATTTATATAATCATGATTATGAATATTGACATGAAGGAAATGATAAATTAAATAATGTTTCATGAAGTTATATGATTATTCAAAAGATTTAAAAATATTAAGGCCATGGGTTAATGTTAAAATTAAAATACACAGACTATAAACAAATGAGATTATGTCAAATTAAAAAGTTTCTACACATCAACAAAATTAAAAGACAACCTACTGGATGGGAGAAGATATTCACAAAAAATACATCTAAAATATATAAGGTATTCATATAATTTAACAGCAAAAAAATCTAATTAAAAAATGGGCAGAGGACCTGAATAGATATTTCACCAAAGAGGACATACAGATAGCCAATACACATATGAAAGGAGGCTTAACATCACTAACCACAGGGGAATGCAAATCAAAATGAGACATCACCTCACACCAGAATGGCTATTATGAAAAAATCAGCAAAGTGCTGACATGGACGTGGAGAAAAGGGTTCCCTTGTACATTGTTGATGTGATTGCAAGTTGGTACAGCCACTATAGAAAACAATATGGAAATTCCTCAAAAAACTGAAAATAAAACTGCCATGTGATCTAGCGATTGCACTTCTAGGCATTTATCTGAAGGAAACAAAATACAAATTTGAAAAGATATATGCACTACTGTGTTCACTGCAGCATTACTTAACAATAACCAAGATATAAAGCAATCTAGGTGTCTATCAGTAGATGAATAGATAAAAAAGGTGTGGTGTGTATGTATATATATGCATATGTACACATAGTGGAATATTATCCAGCAATAAAAAAAATGAAATATTACCATTGTGACAACATGAAGGGGCTATGTTCATATGAACCTTGAGAGTATTGTGCTAAGTGAAATAAATCAGACAGAGAAAGACAAATACCATATGATTTCACTTATATATGGAATCTAAAGAAACAGCAAAAAAAAGAATAAACAAAACATAAACAGACCCATAGAGATAGTGTACAAACTAATGGATACCAAAAGGGAAGGACGTAGAGGGATAAGTGAAAAAAATGTTTCCACTTTCACAGCACCTACAATAGGCCAGGCATTGTTCTAAGTACTTTATACCACAGGTTTATATATATTGCCCTTATAATCACTCCATGCAGTATGAATCATTTTCTTCCCACTTTATAGATGAGAAATTTAAAATACAGAGAGTTTAAGAAAAAAATGCAAACATATCTTATGTCCAAATGTTTAATGACTAATGTATGTTTTTACCTCCTTTGTGGTTAAAGAATATGTATGTCACTGTGTCTACCTCAACTGAAGGTTTAGAAGTACTTGCTATATTTAACATATGGTTTTTAAAGCATTGTAAAATCTATAATTTTTTTTCCCATTTCAATATACCAAATTCTCATTTGACTACTACTCTAGGTACAAATTTTAAAGACAGCTGCCAGAAAAATTACGTTTTATTTTTTAAGATTTAGACACTAGACTTTTATTCATTCATTCATTCATTCATTCAAAAGTGATTTATTAAGTACCTTCTATGTGCCAAGTATCAGACAAAGTTTGGGAATACTGCTGTGAACACAACAAAGTCCCATCTTAAAATTGTTGAATTTGACCAAGAGTCAGATGGTGACTGAGAACCCATAGAGGGAAGATGCCCCTTGCTATGATCCCTCTCTTCCTGGAAGCCAGGTCTGGAGCTCACCTTCAGTACTACATAGTCAGAGAAATATTACAAAACAAAACAAAATGAAACAAAATAAAACAAAACAAAACAAAATAATAAAATAAGTAAAATAAAATAATTTCAGCATTTGAAGGAATTATCTTCTGAGTGCTTAATATTTTTCTCATAGAAACAGTTGTATAAAACCATTATATTAATGGTTACTTACCTAAAATTTATACAGCACTTGTTGTGTACCAACTTATTTACACAGATTGTCTTATTTAGCGTTAACAACATACCTATGAGGAAGTTACAATTATCTTCCTCATTTACAAGATGAGGAAACTAAGACTCTCAAAGGTTAATTAGCTCAAAGATAGAAATATAAATGGAAAACTATTTAGCTCATCCAGGAACCCATGCATTTCTAGTTTTTATCTATTTCCTCTAAATTTATCTGAGTAGCACTTCAGATCATCCCACAAAATCTTGTTTGACTTAAAATAAACCAAAATAAACTTTGACTAACTTCACTTCAATAATTTTATTTTTTCACAGTACTATACTAACTTATTAAGGGCCAGCAACTGATCTTAAGCTCTAACCACCTTAGGCAATGGCTTGCATGGGGGGAGCAGATGAAATGATTTCTAGCTCATTTCTTCATCTGAATAAGGACAGGACTAGTACTGTCACTGAATTACTTTCCAAGAGTTCAGGAATGGGTAACAAAGTCAAGTTGCCTCTACATACCTGGCATTGGAGCAGGATTTGCCAAGATAATTAAAATCACTTGAAAATAGTCTTTGTTCAGAGTACCTTTGACATTCATAGGTGATGATTTCTCTTTGCTCGTGATTGTGTATGAGTGTGTGTGTGTGCGTGTGCACACTTTACTTGTTTGTGTTTAGTAATAACTGGCACATTATAGTGTTGAATGACAAGTATTTATAAAAGTAAAAGAAACTATTCCCTTCTCTACTATAATTCCTAAGCATTATGCTGATGAATAGTCATTATTTAAAATATCTTTGTTTTATGAGCAGTGCCACAGAACCAGTCTATTTTATATTTAACAAGAAAATGAAGGAAAATAAATGGATTCCTAGGCACTGAATTTTCATTTACCTCATAAATTTGGATTGTTATGGTTGAATAAACACCCAGTTGATGTATTTTAGAAAAAAATGGCATGCAAAGTTTATTAAATTTGCAGTTTTCTCCGTGTTCAGATGCTGTTCCCCTAAACCATTTTCCCCTGCAGCAAAGTACACATGTACTTTCCTCTTCTGCATGGCAGGGCAAATGCAATAAAAAGTTTTGGTAATTTGAATGGACTTTTATTAATAGTATTATTATATATCTTCGATTATGGTATACTCTGACTAAATCTTCTGACAGTCTAAAAAGAGATATTAAATTTAGCCCTATATCAAGTAAATGAAAACCAAAATACAGCATTATTTTGTATTTATTTGTACAACTTATTTAATATAATAAGCAGATGATCTGAATTTACATTGAATTAAATAATATAATTAAATTAAAATCATATATTTGTATAAAATAGTTGTAAATACACATCTTTACAAAATAAAATATATTTATAATATTTTCCCATGGCAAAAATATTCCTTGCTTATCTAGTGAATAATGATCCTTCTTATATCTTTATCATGGAACTATTTTAAAATTATGAAAAATCAACAAAAATACTAAAATTAAAGTATAATATTGTATATTGAGAAAAATAAAATGATTAGTTAACTTGTAAATTAGAATTTAAGACTTATATAATTCTGTTGTGTTGGTATTATGGGTATTATTATTGATGTCCTCATAGGAAAGCTATCTGAAGACAGAGATAAAAGGAGAACATTATGCTGCAAGGAAAGAAGAGATTAAAGTTAAATGCTGCAAGGCAAGGAACAATAAAGATTGCCAACAAACCAAAAGAAGCTAGAAAGGGCAAGGAGGGGATTCCCCTGCAGGTTTTAGATGGAGCGTAGATTTGCCTGTGTCTTGATTTTGAATTTCTAGCCTCCAGAATCATGAGACAATGAATTTATGTTGTATTAAGTCATCCTGTTTCTGATACTTCTTATAGCTAGATCCAAATATTATTTTTTTGAATCTAAATAAAAATAATTATTTCCCATCCCTTAAAAATAACATTTTATAATTTGTAGTGAATAATTAATTACTAAATAAATCACTTTGTCTGTAATGTGTTTGAATATAAAGGGATAGGGCATAAAGCATAGAGTGCGCAAATGAGAATAAGGAAACTAAGTCTATGGAATTAACTTTCATTGCTTTCTCTGGCCTGCAGTTTCTCCTCCAAATAAGGACAACATTTCTTTGTGTACCTTAAATAGGTTGACTTGAATTTAAAGTAAGGCCATATTTAACAAATTGTTTGAAAATTAAAAGCACATGCCAGCATAAGACCATATTTTTATACATGCTGCTTTTTATTTTGCGAAAGTGTTTCAGTTTTCAGATATTGTGCTATTTAATTATTCTTGCTACAGAAGCTGAAATAAACATTAGTCAAAACAGATCTAGTATCATTCATGACTATTTATACTCCTTCAATTGTGAATCCTGAAAATTACTTATCTTACTTTAACTTTCTACTGCTAAGACATTTCTTTCTCAGAAACATAAAAAAAAAAGTCTCAGATATTGCTATATCTAGCTCAGAACGCTTTCCTTAGCTCTGAATCTCTTATATTTCTCAACAACACATGTCAAATAGAACTTACAAATTTTTGTCTCAAATATGCTCTACCTACATCATAGAATGGTTCAAGAATCAGATTCTTAGAAACCTGGCTTTCAATCTTGAACTTTCTTTGTTACATCTGTTACCCCATCAGTTTGTCCTATGTATCTCCTTAATACTGCTTTAATCCACCTGCTTATCTTATTTCTATTGTCATCGTTTTAATTATGAGCTCATTATATTTGGCAATTTCCTCCTACAACATTCCATAATATTTCTAATTTATCCTCCACATTTCCACCAGAGCTCTTTAAACTGCTAGTTTAGTTATAGTCACACTTCTCATTCTTTTGGCTTTATTTCTGGTTTCAGGCGCAGTTAAAATCGGCTGCTGCATACAGGCTCCCTCTGTCTGCCCTTTGGCACTAAGAATCCTCTTCACTTGTATTCTCTGCAACTGATTTTTTTGCTGCTATGAAAATTTTCTAATGGTCCTTTTGTTTACATGGTGAGGCACTTCTATGTGTAGAACCAAAAAAATCAAGAAGATATTAATGCAAGTTTGGGCATCCTCAGTCAATAGGAGAGCATGTAGATAAATGGCTGCTAATGAAGATGAACAAATTCACCTTTAAACATACACAGACACACTCACACTGATCCCTCAGCCAAGTAAACAGAAGACCATTCAGTTTTCAAATGGTAACTCATCTTGCAGAGTGCTCCTTGGTGATGGAGTAATATTCCTCACGGTGACCCTTTGATGAGACATTCTCCAGTGTTACTCTATCCACACACATATTCAATAAATTCTCTATCTTTAGAGATGACCCAAACTCTCCACTTTTCTCTATCTTTCAAAGCCTGAGGTATGGCTGTAAATAAAGGTGATCTTTTGTTGTTGTTGTTTAGAGGAAATACTTTCCATCAATTATTCTTCTATTTTACTATTCTCACTGAATTTTCTCTTATCTCAAAAGTCTGTTCTTCTCAACTGGTCTCAGTAAACGTTGTTTAGAAATAAAAACCTGAAAGGCTCAACATAAATCTTTCATAAGACAAGCAGGAGCAGAGCCTAAATGAAAAGATATAGCAAAAATATAGGAAGGAATCATAAATGAATATATCAAAAATTACCTTGCTACAAAAATATTCCCTTAGAAAGAGAACTTCTCTATTGAATTACTTGCTCTTTGAAAAATTCAACTTAAAGATGCATAGTAAGACCTGGAAGGCAGATATCATTAGGAAGATGAATGAGTATAATCTTCTCTCTTCACCTTAAATCATTGAAAAGCAAAAAACAATGTATCAGTTTAGAAGTATAAGGTAAAAATGACCTCTGAAATTTACTTCTTTGCATAGAATTCCCTCCAAAGTCAAATTACTAGTAAGTTTAGAATCATAAGATTAAACTTAGAATACCTTAAAGAGAGTTTTAGCTTTCGCTTTTGGCATTTAACTTGTTTTCTTAATTCGAATCCAACAAACCACTATCACATTAAACAAATTAGTTTCTCCCAATATATCTATATAATTCTATATTGTTTCTCATTAAATTCTAAAATGGTACACACTATCTAAAATAGCACATTTTCTATATACCTGTAAATATTTTTCTCTCTAATCAAAAATGTTTATAAGACTGACAGTGTCCCATTCATCACTGAAATAAAAACTTCTCCATGACAATATTCTTTGGTCTAAAAGACATAAATTTTTAATGCTCTTTTCTTTTCAACCCATTACATTTTAAAAATAACTCACAATTTGTGTAGTAAAAGGCATCAGGGTTACTGCCTTTTCTAGGCTTAATATTTCAGATCCACTCAATTTTCCTCAAAAGACCATTGCCCATATTTTAACCAGATATTTGCTGTCTCATGTAAATCACTAGAAAATTTTCTACACATCTTCTTTATATTTTTTTGAGTATGTGCAAATTATACTGAAACTTTACTCTTGCTACTTTCTTATTTAACATTTATTGACTACCCTGCTATTTACAAGTTATTATACTATGTTGGGGGAAACAATGATAAATCAAACATTAGACCATTGCAATAGTACAGATAATATAGATGTTCAGATGGCTGAACAGAGAAGCTTAGTTTTGAATCCAATTATTTAGAGTTAGGAAAAAGAAGAAACTTTTATATGTATTATGCCAAGGCCAAGAAGATGAAAAGAAGTATGTATGAAACAGCAAGTCTTGGATAGGTGGAAGCTTTGTAATGAGAGGTAGTGGAATATGACACTTAAAAAGAACATTAGATTTAGACTATAGAGTTATCCAAGGCCAGTCTGAGGATTTGAGGCTCTTATATAGAGGAAAGTAGAAATTTATTAAAAGCTTTTGAGCAAAATAGTGACATGACCAGAATTAATAGGATTTATCTGTTATTTACCATCAGATGAATTGAGATAAAGAGACTCTGTGAAGCAAATAAACTAGTCATTCATACATCTAAAATTCATTTAATACCAATGATTTACAAAGTATTGCTAAGCACTACCGAATTAATATAAAAGAAAAAAAATTATGGCTTTAAAACTTCCAAAGTATTTTGGAGACAAGTTAATCATTAAAATAAAACCATATATGAATAAATAAAAATTAGAAAGAGTAAATCTTTGCTTTGGTTCCCTAGTGACTAATAAAATCAGAAGTGTAGTTTTATGATCAAGAGCATGAATACTGGAGTCAGACAGCACAGATATGGAACTGGATCCACTGTCTTCTAGGTGCATGACTTTAGGCCACTTAATCTCTCTGTGACTAAGTACTGCATCTACTAACTGGGAAAATAGTAGTAAAACCTATTTCATAGTTTAGATATGAGAACGAGATAAATGTGTAAAACATTTAGTAAAATATTTGGCATATTTTAAACATGATAAAGAGATAAAGATACAGAAATAAAATCAGAATTAACTCTCATGGTAATATGTGGGAGCTGTGAATGGTGAGAAAGAGTATTTTACTAAGATTTATTTATTAAAATTTTATTTTATTTTTTAAAATTATGGTGACATTGGTTAATGAAATCCAGTAATTTTCAGATGTACGATTTATCAGTAAGTAATATATATGTATATATATATATATATATATATATATATATATATATATATATTGTGTATTCACTACACAAGGGCATATATATATGACTCCTTTTATTCCATCTTCAACTCCTTTCCCTACTCCCCTCTTGTAACCACTAGACTATAGTTGTAGTCCATGAGTTTCTGTCTTGTTTGTTTGCTGCTTTTAGGTTTATTTCCTACATATAAGTGATATCATGTGATTTTCAACTTCTTTCATTCTGGCTTATTTCGCTTAGCATATGATTATCTTGAGGTCCATCCGTGTTGCCACAAATGGCAATATTTCATCTCTTCTTATGGCTGAGTAATATTCCATTGTATATATGTACCACAGGTTCTTTATCCA
>PVKZ01006961.1:0-28134 GCA_004027375.1 Macroglossus sobrinus | reverse complement strand
GTCTCAGCGAAAGTAAATTAGCTGCTCCTGCCAAGAGGGAGGGAAGGGACTTTTCACCGGCATGGACCCAGACCACTGCGGAGCTATGCAGACAGCCAAGGCCAGCCCCTCCCCAGCCATGAGGGGGCCAGTCCCCGCAGTCTGAGGCTGCGGTGGGAGACAAACAGGGATCCCCAGCTCCCCCCCACCAAAAAAAAAAATAGCTGATTCAAGAACAGCTGTCCCGGAGGCTTGGGCCGGGTCAGAGAGCCTGAGGCCCCAGTGTCTCCTGCAGGCTCCATCCCCTCTCCCGAAACGGTCCTCTCACCTCCTCCAAGATCCAAAGATGCTAGCTCCCACCTGCCCCGCCCCTCCGCCTGCCCCGCCCCCTCTGCCTGCCCCGCCCTCTCCGCCGCCTGGGGCGCCTCACTCTGGCTCCCTGGCCCCTCCCACTGGTCCATCTTGGGGGGGTTTTGGGGGGGAGGGGACAACCCGCCGGGAGGGGTGGAGGAACCCCGGGCCTGGGCTGACCGCGCTCACCCTTGGCAGCGCCGACGGCATGTACGAGGTGTCCTTCTACTCCAACGCCGTGGTATCCTACGACGGCAGCATCTTCTGGCTGCCCCCCGCCATCTACAAGAGCGCCTGCAAGATCGAGGTGAAGCATTTCCCGTTCGACCAGCAGAACTGCACCATGAGGTTCCGCTCGTGGACCTACGACCGCACCGAGATCGACCTGGTGCTCAAGAGCGACGTGGCCAGCCTGGACGACTTCACGCCCAGCGGCGAGTGGGACATCGTGGCGCTGCCCGGGCGGCGCAACGAGAACCCCGACGACTCCACGTACGTGGACATCACCTACGACTTCATCATCCGCCGCAAGCCGCTCTTCTACACCATCAACCTCATCATCCCCTGCGTGCTCATCACGTCGCTGGCCATCCTGGTCTTCTACCTGCCGTCCGACTGCGGCGAGAAGATGACGCTGTGCATCTCGGTGCTGCTGGCGCTCACCGTCTTCCTGCTGCTCATCTCCAAGATCGTGCCGCCCACGTCGCTGGACGTGCCGCTCGTGGGCAAGTACCTCATGTTCACCATGGTGCTGGTCACCTTCTCCATCGTCACCAGCGTGTGCGTGCTCAACGTGCACCACCGCTCGCCCACCACGCACACCATGGCGCCCTGGGTCAGGGTCGTCTTCCTGGAGAAGCTGCCCGCGCTGCTCTTCATGCAGCAGCCGCGCCGCCGCTGCGCCCGCCAGCGCCTGCGCCAGCGGCGGCGCCAGCGCGAGCGCGAGCGCGCGGGCGGCCTCTTCCTCCGCGACGCCCCCGGGGCCGACTCCTGCACGTGCTTCGTCAACCGCGCCTCGGTCCAGGGCCTGGCGGGGGCGTTCGGGGCGGAGCCCGCGCCCGCAGCGGCGGGGCCGTGCGGCTGCGGCCTGCGGGACGCGGTGGACGGCGTGCGCTTCATCGCGGACCACATGCGCAGTGAGGACGACGACCAGAGCGTGAGTGAGGCGAGGGGCGGGCGCTCTGCGGGCGAGGTGCGGGGCTGCCCGGACCGTGGTGTCCGGACAGCAGGGGCTGGGGGGGGGAGGACGCACCGCGCGGACAGGAGGCCGGGGTGCGGGAAATGGGCTCCGCCCTCGGCTCTTGGCCGGCTCCCCGGAGGCGGCGCCGCCTGCGTAGCTACGTAGATCTTGCGGTTTCCTGAGGACTGGCATCAGGGGCATCCTGAGTGTTGTGAGGGTGGCCAGGTAGGGGACGCGCCCGGGGGCCGTGTCCCTGGGAGTCCCTCCCTGCCACTTGTATTCTCAAGTCTCAGCCGTTAATCTTCAGCTGGGCACCAACGGAGTCTGAGGCCTTCGTGCGCCCCCAGGGGGGAGATGGAGGGCGGTGGAAGGGGCGTGTGGGTGGGGAGGGGTTAAAAGGCTCCCCCAGCCCGCCGGCAGGGAGAGGACACCCAAATCCATACTGTTTCTGCTCTCTGGGTCGCAGGGAGGGCCCCGAGAAACATTTATGTGGGTGGGGGCAGGCGGAGGCAGGGGCTTCCCAGCCCCGCCCCCAGCCTCCTGCACAGCCGGCCTTTTCTGCGGCCGCTCCCCAGAAGGGGACAGAACGGGTCGCCCATGGTCTCCGTGTGGGAGCCAAGTATGTTGAGTTGACATCCCCCCACCCCGTGCTCAGCCTCCAGGTACTTGGCTAGTTCCAGGCTGCAGCTCAGATGTTGCCATGGTGACTGGCGAGGGACCCACTGGGCCGCTGCCATTCCAGTTTGGGGTTGGGGAAGGGCAGGCTCCTGCACCACTGTTTGTGGGGAGGCTGAAGGGGGGCCTTCAGAGCCTGGCATGTTTGTTTCCGGGAGGGTGGGATATCCGGTGGGACTGGGGGCTTGGACCAGGAGGCAGGTCCCGATGGAGGAAGAGGGGGCTGGGGAGCTGGGCTGAGGGCCTCAGAGCAGCAGTGGTGGGGGATGCGGGGGCAGGGGCGGCAGTGCGGGAGCTCAGCCAGCTGCGTCCCCGCCGCCACCGGCCCTGCTGCAGTCCACTCGTGTCACGTGCGTTCACTGAGCTGGGCGCTGAGGGTGCAGTGACCTACTTGGGTGCTTCACGGGCATCTCAGACTTAACACGTCCCAGACGGAGTGCTTGATGTACACCCCCAACCAACTCCTCATCTCCCACCTTTTAGTAAATAGCATCACCTTCCACCCAGTGGTTCAGACCCAAAACCTGGAGCGATCTCGGACTTCACGCCTTCTTACCTTCCCCACCGTCCAAACCATCAAACCATCAGGAGGCCTGACCAGTGAGTGAGGCCTCCAGACAATCCTTGGCCTCACCCTCCATCTCCACCCTCCCCCGCCCCCCAGCCGTGGGCCTCCGTCAGCTCTTGCCTGGACCAGGGCAGAGACTCCTCGTGGTCCCCCGGCTCAGCCCCTGTGCCCCTCCATCCAAGTGACCTGTGTCTCCCTTCACCTTGCCCCCGCCCCCTCGCTCAGCTCCCTGGCCTACCTGCTCGAGCGCTCTAAGGAAGCCGAGCTCTCTCCTGCCTCAGGACTTTTGCACGTGTTGGTCTCAATGCTCGGAATGCCCTCCTTTGTTTCCTTTGAAAAATTGTTGGTTTCTGATGCACTGTTTGAGCGTCCATTGCAGACATGGTGGCCCTTTGTCCCCAAAACCTCAGTGTGTCTCTTCTGAGAACAGGGACTGTCTCGCCAAACCCAGGTTCAATGATCAAATTCAGGAATTTTAGCATCAATACAATATCTAAAGTCCATATTAAAATTGTCCCAGTTTTCATATATGGCCACGCCACCCTGAACACGCCTGATCCCGTCTGATCTCGGAAGCTCAGCAGGGTCGGGCCTGGTGAGTCCTTGGATGGGAGACCACCTAGGAAGACCAGGTGCTGTAGGTGAAAAAACTAAAAAATACGGGATTCTATACTGATACGGTCCTTGCAATCTGCGAGGTCAACCCAGGGTTGCCTCGCCTAAAAAATAAAATAAAAAATAAAATAAAATAAAATAAAATAAAGTAAAGTAAAAAGTAAAGTAAAAAGTAAAGTAAAGTAAAGTAAAGTAAAGTAAAGTAATAAAATAAAATAAAATAAAATAAAATAAAATAAAATAAATAATAAAATAAAAATAAATTGTCCCAGTTTTCTCAGTAACATCCTCTGTTGCATCAGCCCCGCCCCAGGCCGG
Organism: Macroglossus sobrinus; assembly: GCA_004027375.1. Lineage (NCBI taxonomy): Eukaryota > Metazoa > Chordata > Mammalia > Chiroptera > Pteropodidae > Macroglossus > Macroglossus sobrinus. The sequence continues at coordinate 24,448 of PVKZ01006961.1, read as the reverse complement.
GATCTCGAACTGCATTTAGGTGTCTTGTCCCTTCGGAGTTCCATCTGGAAATCCGAGCGCCTCGGCCTTGCCGCTCAGGGTGCAAATACCTCTGAAGGGTGCAGGCTGGCAGAAGGTCCTTGGGTTTGGGTTCATCCGATTGTCCCTTCCTTCGGTTCATTCCTGCCACAGCAGGCTCCTTCTCATTCATCAGCTCTCACTGTAAATGTCAGCTCCGCGGGGGCCTTCCCAGACCACTCCCTAAATTCTGTCCTCTCCGTCTCTCCGTCTCTTCGTCTCTCTGTCTCTCCGTCTCAGCCCTTTGCTTCCTCATGAGCAATGAGCAACCCCGGGAAATTCTTGTGTGTTGACTCCTTTTGCGTCCTTTTCTCCGAGAAGCCTGTGTACCTCAGGGTGCATTTGTCCTGCTCTCATCAGATCCGCAGTGCCAGCCTGGTGCCGGGCACACAGTAGGCACGCGTGTGACGTGAATCAGTCATCTGCCCAGTAAAAGAAGTGTGCGGTGGCCTCCGTCCCATCCCCCAGCTGGCGGGGTGGCCGCCAGACACGTGTCAGGCCCAGACTCAGCCTGGGCGGGGGCAGCCGTGAGGGGAGGCCCTGTGACAGTGCTCGGACCCCCAGAGGCCAGTGTCTTTTTAACCGGTCTGTTCACACCTGGGGCCCAGGCTTCACTCACGGGCCTGCGTGTTGGAGGCTCCACGCAGTCATACGAGATGCAGAGGCCGCCATCCGTTCACGGATGCAACAGCCATCCACGCACGGCACTCTGCGTCCCAGACGCTGGGGTCCCAGTGGTTCAGGAGCTCGTAGCGGGGCTGGGGGTGAGCGGACGTGCAGACTGAACTGATAACACAGTGCAGTAACAATACTGTGACAGAAGCGTGTTCGTGGTCGTGAAGGAGCCAGAGGGGACAGTGGTTCATTCCGACCGGGGTGTGGGGACAGGCAGGAAGCCTGCACGGAAGAGGTGATATTCGATCTGAGCTTTGGAGGATGTACAGGAGTCCACCCGTTAGAGAAAGGGAGGGCCCGGATCTAGACCGAGGGGAAGCCCAAGGGGAAGGCCAAGGGGACAGAGGCCTGAGAGGACGCGTGGGGTTGGAAGGGCTGGGGTCCAGCGTGGGCAGGGACGAGGGCAGGCTCCCATCGTCACGGGTGGGTCTCGAGGCCACACCTGGCGTCTGGATGGAGCCAGGCTTCGGAAGGGACTCTGGGGCGTGGGGAGAGGTGTGTGCGTGTGTGAGCCGAGACCCGCTCAAACCCGGTCCGCTCCTATCCTGCACCCTGCGACTGTTGCCTGGGCCTCCTTTGTCTCCGCTGTCCAGGTGAGCGAGGACTGGAAGTACGTCGCCATGGTGATCGACCGCCTGTTCCTCTGGGTCTTTGTCTTCGTCTGCGTCTTCGGCACCATCGCCATGTTCCTGCAGCCTCTCTCCCAGAGCTACTCCGCGGCCTCCCCCCTCCGTGCAGACCGCTCGGCCCCCAGCTCCAAGTGAGGCCCGCCCCGCGCTCCTGCGCCCCGTCGCCCTCTGCCCTGCACTGGGGTAGAAGAGGGGCGCCGCCCCCAGAGATGCATCCCCTCACGTCACCTGGGGCCCCTCCCCCCGCACGTCGGCCTCACGCAGCAGCTGCACCCGAGGCTGGACCGGCCGCTCTCCTCCTGCACCCACCGGCCACCGCGTCGCTGTGGAGGGCGAAGGCTGAGAAGTGGGGGACGGGGCGATGCCGGAGCCCCGCAGCCTGGGGAAAGAGTGAAGGGGGGGCCGAGAAGGGGGCCCCATCAGCCACCACCTCTCAGGCATGGGAAGGGGGGTATATGTGGGGGGGGACGGGGCTCCAGCTCTGCGCTGGGCTGGCCTGACACACGGCTGCTCAGGAGGAGGGAGGAGCGAGAGGGGAGAGGCCTGGCGTGACCGGACGTCCGGCCGGTCCCAGGGACAGCTGCCAGGCGGGGTGGGCTCGCAGCGGGCAGGGGTGCCTGGCGCTGTGGTCAGGCTCCTGCGGGAAGCTTCCCGCCCAGTCCCACAGCCCCTCGCCAGGCCCCCTTCTCCCGGGGAAGAGTTCTCTGCACCCCTGGACATCCCTCTCCTTCCTTTTCTGCTTGGCCAGGGTGCGGTGGGCAAGGCTGGGTCTTGGGGAGCCTCTGAGCTCGGGCTTTGTGTGACCTGCTCAGAGCCTGAGGTCTGGGGCCTCAGACTGCGTGGGAAGGGCAAGTTCACGGGCTGTCGTCGCCCCGGTGACCTGACCAATCGTTGGAGTAAATGAAGGGTGTTAGTTGTGAGCAGACCAGCCTTTGTGCCAGCAGCAGAGCTGGCTGCCAGGAGAGAGAGCCCATGGCGGTGAGCCCAGTGGGGGCGGAGGGGCGGAGAGTGGCACATCAGCCCTCCCCAGGGGGCAGCTGGAGGCTGCCTGGCCTGTTCACCCAGGAGACAGGCCTCTCATGGGGTCTTCTGTTCCTGCCCCGTCACGGGACAGCCCCGACGTGTGGCCCCAGCCCATGCTCAGTGCCGGGCTGGCCACGGAGGGGTCAGTCTGCCAAGTGCACGAGCGCCTGCCGGACAGCCATGCTTTCTCTGGAGCCCAGCTGGACTCCCGTTTCTGCAGGCACGGCGGGGGTTGGGGGGCTGGAGGCACGGGGCAGGGGCTGCAGTCTGCACGGCGGGGATTGGGGGGCAGTGGGGAGCTGGGGTCATGGGGCTGGGGCTGCAGTCCGGGTTCTCGTCCCAGCTCTGCCACTCTGTCACTCACATCTTGAGCGATTCTCCGTCTTGCCAGGCGTCGGCTTCCTCGCCCGTGCAGTGGGGACACTGATGTCCCCTGTCCCATGTGGGGCTGCCGTGAGGGTGAGGTGACGTTTGTGGAACAGCCCAGTGCCCTCCCTGGCTCAGAGCAGATGCTCTGGGAATGGGCGGTGTGGGGGGCAGGCAGGGCTGGTGGGAGTGGGGGGCCCGCTCACCCCGTTTCTTCCTAGAGCTGGTCCCGCAGAGCGGGGCCTGGGCTGAGGGGGCTGAGCGCTGCGGGCTCTGTCCGGGGCCGTCAGCAGTTCTGCTCCTGGGCTGCGCTCCGGCCTGGCCAACCTCCCTGCGTGGGCTCCTGCCCCTCGCCCGTCTGCACCAGCGCCCCTAGGCTGACCTCGTCCTGTACTGGCGGGGAGGACGTCACCGTCACCGGGAAAGAGCCAGCAGCGGAGGGAGATGTCCCCCGTGCAGTGCCCACCTGCCAGCCCAGGCTTTCGTGCGTCCCTTCCGCGGGGGGCTGTCCCCATGCAGACCCCCGGTTCCAGAGCAGCGGGCAGAGTGGTACGAGGTCTGGACCCACCTGGAACTCGTAGCCCTGAGGAACCCCGACCCGGAAACAGCCCCTGGAAAGGCCCCCTCCCCCTGGTGGGCGGGGTGCCGGCGGGAGGGCCCCTCCCAGCTCTCCCAGCTCCTCGCAGGGTCCCAGCGTTTGTGCTCGCTCCCCGCCTCCCCCAGGTGGCTGTTGTCCAGGGATGCCAGCAGGTGGGGCTAGAGAGGCTTCCAGAGCAGCTGGTCCAAATCCCCCTCTCACCACCCGTCCATGGGGGACGGAGGGTGTTCGCTGCCCGGCCTCTATAGGCACCGACCTCTGGACCCGTTCCTCCTCTTCTGCAAAACGGGGGTGACAGGCTGGGCCCAGGGCTGCAGCAGGAAGAGAGGGGCCGTGTCTGTGAAGGCGTGAGTGGGTCCCTGGGCAGGGTCCCTGGAGGGAGGGGAGGCAGGCGGGCTCCACTGCACAGGCCGGGCCTTACCGCGCGTCCGCACGGGGCTTGGACCCTCCGGGGCCCTGCGAAGCTTTGGAGAACCGGGGTTTCCTCCCCTTGGGTCCTGTCCCTGCCCCTCGCGGTGGTCCGGGCAGCCGCTTCTTCCGTGGGGGTGCTTTCCCGAGCGCCGGGGACCCAGCTCAGCACTGGGCAGGGACCGGGTGGGCTGGAGGGGGCGGTGGGCAAAGGAGCCGGGATGGTCTCCGTCAGCAAGGGCAGGCCTGCAGGCGGCCGCTGGCCATGTTTATCTGAGAAGGGGGCCTTGCACGCTCCCCGCGTTTCACACTTGGCCTTGCAGCAGGAGGCGGGCGGTCTCCTGGCCGTGAGGTGGTAGCTGATACCGGAGCAGCTGCTACCAAGTTTCTGACGATTTAAAAGCAAACTCGATGCGGTCAGCCTCAGCTGGCGTTTCCGCAGAGTTGGTCCGTCTGCTGGGGGGCGGGGCGGGCCAGCCGGCGCCCCCCAAGGAAAGGGGGAATGCTCTGGAGGGTGCGGGAGCTTCGGCTCCCCATTCCAGGGTTAGCTCTGTGCCCCGGGCTTAGAGGCACCGTCTCCTCCTTGCCACAGCCCTGCAGGGACCCTGGTGACAGGAGAGGACCGAGCTCAGAGAGGCCAGGTGACAGCTGGTGAGCAGTGCTGGGCCCGACTCCTGAGCCTGATCTGAGCCCACACCGTCGCTGTGGCCTGAGGCCATTGGGGGAAAGCGAGGGGCATTCAGGGTCTTCTCTGAATTCATTCCCCAAGCCCCAGGGGACCCAGTTCCAGCTGTCACCCTCTGCTTCTAGGCAGGGTTGGGCTGGTGTCACAACATCCCTCAGCCAATTAGTGCCAGCCAGCCTCCCACGCACCCCCCAGACCAGGGGACAAGCAGCCAGCTTCCGATATGCATCCAGCAGGTCTGAGAGGCCAGTGGTGGTCACAGGGTTCCTAAGGGACAGGAGGACACCTCACTCACCCCTCTCGGGGCCCCCAGCCCCCCACACTGGCCCTGGCCTCCCTCGTCTGTGCCCCCAGAACCCGCACTGGCCTCGCCGTCCAGGCCACACGCATCGGGAAGTTGGTTCTGGTGAAGAAAAGCTGTTTCTAACAATGCATTCATTGTCTGTTACGTTGGGATCAGGGTTGGCAGAGGGGAATGCTGGGAACACTGGACTCGGGAGAGGTTCAGAACACCACAGGCATCTGAGAAAAGGTCGGCAGGAGCAGCTCATCGCTGCGGCGTTTTGCTCTACAAGTCCATTCTCTGGATGGCAGTGGCCACGGGCCGCAGCCGGCAGAGCCCAGCGAGGGCTCCCTGGGAAGACCCTCTGTCAGGAAGGGGCCTGGGGGACGGGGCAGAGGCGGGGACGCCTCCTGGAGGCAGGGTGGCCGGGCCCCGCTCAGCCCTGCGCGCCGCTCGGGAAGTCACGGCTGCCGCCTGCGTCTGCGCGGAGGACCCTTCCCTGACGGAATGCGGGGCCGGGCGGACGGGGTGTCCGTGGACCCGAGGGGGGTCCTGAGTCCGGCCTGGAGGCGGGGTGGGGGGTGCGGCCTTGTTCCCTCCGCAGACACCCCCGAAGGAAGGGGGCCACTTCCTCAAAGACCCGGACACCACGCTCCCCTCGGCGGCCGCCCGCGGATGGAGGACGGGGCACAGGGACCCGGGCACGTCTCGGCGGGCACGCGCGGAGCCCGGCCCCGCTTCTGAACCCCGCGCGGCTCACCCAGCGCCACGTCCACAGACTGCGGGCGGCCCCCGGGGTGCTGGGCCTCACGGGAAGCGCCCCGGACACGCCGCGTCGCTGGCCGTGCTGCCTGTCGTCGCGTCTGTAGTGGGCGAGGAGCGTGGCTTCGTGGGACCCGCAGCCTCGCCGCCACGTCCTCTGCTGTATCACTTTTGAAAAGCTAAGAATGAGTCTCGTACACGTTCTGTGTAAAGTGGTGCATTCTCTTGAAATCTCAGGTGGAGGAATGTTCTGGAAGCCACCTACAAGGTCAAAGGCCAACGGCCTGTCCCCTGAGCCTGCAGGCGGCCAGTCCTGGTGGGGGCTGCGGCTCCCGGGGGGCAGGGGAGGGGGCTGTAGAAGACGCCTCCAGGTGAGGTAGCCTGCCACACACACTGATGTCGTCCCAAGGGGCGTTTTCCTGAGCTGGGCCTTGAAATCTCGCCTGTCGGGTCTCTGGGAACAAGCTGTTCGAGGGTGGGCTCCGGCGGGGGCGGAGGCACTGGGGGTGCCGCACCCCGACACAAGCTCACTCTCACGTGGGCTTGTTGGGACGTGGCCGTCCTGCGTCCTGCAGGCTGGGGACAGCCCTCTCCCCAGGCTGGGAGGGGCGGCCTGGACTGCCCCACGCTCACCTCCCGCAAGAACCAAGCCTGAAGATTTCTGCTTATTCCAATGTTTATTTATAGGAATGTACATTATTAGTTATCAGGGGGCACGGAAAAGCAGAATCACGCAGCCGACGGCAGCCGTCACGGCCGAGTCCACGCTTGGGCTCTTCCTCACTCTGCTCCTGAAGTCGCTGAGACCCCAGAAAGCAACAGTCTCTTCCACAAGAGTCAAGGAAATAGCTTCAAGCAGTGATGATTTTTACAATACACGGTTCAGACAAATCAGCTACAAAGATCATTTTTTAAAAAAAGAAGCGGGGCAGGGAGGAGGGGTCCTGCTTGTTAAAAACAGAGACTGGACAAGATGGTGACGGGGGCACCAGGCGCAGCCTCCTGTCCTGCGTGCTCGGGCGTGGGGTGTGGCCGTGCAGGGCCCCCAGTTTCCCGGGGACTCGGGGGATCAGGGACGCCGCGCTCTACTCCACGAGGCTGCTGGACAAGACCTGGCGGGAGCGGGACGCTGGTCTTCGAGAGCCACCAGCTCCGGGCGAGGGTCCGGTGCCCGAGGGGACCGGAGGGCCTCCCTCCAGCTTGAAGAACCAGGCAGACCAGCGGCCTGCGTGGCAGGACTGGAAACCAGCCCTCTGCGGCGTCGCAGGACGGGGTGCGGGCGGCCCCCCCCACTGGGGGGACCCGGCAGTTTCCCCACCCGCTCCCCGCGACGCTTTGGTTCCGCAAAGACACCTTAGTGTATTAAACAAACTCGGGGCTTCTCAATTTGGGGGGACATAAGCTACAAGAATACAGGGGTGGATGTGGGCAGGCGGCGGCTGACCAGGCTGGAGTCTGGGGACGGGGGCGGGGGCGGGCAGAGAAGGGCGGGGCATGCCACCCGCCTGGCTCGCAGGTAGAGGGGGTGCCCTCTGCGCCAGAAGCTGCTCAGGTGCGGGGAGGCCGGGCCTCTGTGCTGCTCCTGAGCGTGTCCAGCTGACCGGGCTGACCCAGCTGACCCGGCTGACCCGGCCCTCGGCCAGACACCGGAATCAACGTAGCCTGGGATGTGAGCCAGGGACCCGCCCCCCCATCTGACAACCCCGCCTCACCTACAACCCTACAGAGACCCCCTCACGGGTGGGGAACCTCAGGTCTGTGACCCGCGTGAACGACCTTCCGCAGCCCCCCCAAACACTAAAGCACTTAAGCGGAAGCCCGTCCGGATGTCAGATCCGAGCGATCGCAGGTGTCCGCAGACTCGGAACCAACGCCTACGCCATTCTCTTAAATTCCCCTCGACCCGCGAGTCAGTCAGCTCGCCCGGTGTCACCGTGGTGCGGTGGGATGGCGACCTGGCCCGGCGTCCCTTCCCCCGTGTTCTCGCTAAGTCCTGATTATCTCCGCAGAGAAGGCCGCCCAGGGCGCGCCCGGGGCACGGCCCGACCCCCTGCAGGACGCGTCCCTAGGAATGCTTGAGGAGGGGGGCGCCGGGAGCTGCTGCAAGGCACGGGCGGCACGCCCGGGGGTGGTCCGGGTCAGCCCTGCGGGGGACCCTCGGCCCCTGCCGCCGGCGGACGCACACACTTCTGAGCGGCCGCTTCCCGGCCTCTCGCGCCCCCCGGCTGCCTAAAGTGCGACCTCTGACGGGGACCGGGTGTCGCCCGCCGGGTCCCACCCCACCGGTGTCGGGGACACCTGGCTGCGGCTTCAAACTGCTGCCCCGTGAACGTTCCACCAGGTTCTTCACGCGCATCTCTTTGCCCTCTTGGAGGAAAAGGAGGAACCTGACCCCAAGGGAGGGATCTCAAAACGGAGGGCAGAGGGGCCCCGCGGACCCACAGGGGGAGCCACCAGCCCCGCCACGACTCGCGGCGTGGGCTGGCACAGCCACCACAGAGGTCGGGGGCGGACAGGGAGAGGACACAGAATGACGATGGCCACGGAGCGGCAGGACAGGGGCTGCGGGGCCGGTGGCGGCTTCCGCGCCGGCTGGGCCGCGGCGAACCCACGCGTGTCCCCGAGGCCCTCTCCCCTGCGGGTGAAGCAGCGGGCGGGCGAGGCCTGGCCGGCCCTCCCCAACCACCGAGGGCAGACGGGGACCCTAGGGTCTCGGTGTCGCCAACTGTGGCTCCACGGAGGAGGAGGAGGAACAGGAGGGGAGGGGACGGCCCCGGGCGGCCGCGGTGGGAGCCGGGCCCGCGCGCCCTACACCGGGCAGAGGTAGAAGCTCTTCTCCTCCTGCGGCTTGCTCACCCAGTGCCCGTAGCCCATGTCCTGCAGGCCCTTCTTGAAGTAGCTCTTGGCCGCCTCGTAGTCGCGGGCGGCCCTCTTGGCCTCGCCATAGGGCAGCGGGAGCAGGTCCCTGCGGCCTCGGAAAGAGCACAGCTTCTTGAACAGGAGGAAGATGCTCTTCTTGGAGACGCGGGACAGCTCGCTGCGCGGCCTGCGGGACAGAGGCGCCGCTGCCCGCCTGGCCCCAGAGCAGGCGGGGGGCCCGGGGGGAGCCCTCGCTGCACCCCACTCCTCCTGGCCCCAGAGCGGGCGGGGGGGCCCGGGGGGAGCCCTCGCCGCACCCCGCTCCTCCCGGCCCCAGAGCGGGCGGGGAGTCCGGGGGGAGCCCTCGCCGCACCCCGCTCCTCACCCGTCCACTGTGCCCCGCGTCCCGTCCAGGATCTCCAGGTCGCAGCCGTCGGCCAGACACCAGTTGACGCTGGTCTCCTTCGTCTTCCCGGACTGCCGCTTGGAGTCGTACACGCTGACCCGGCCAACCTGGGGCGCCCGGGGACGGACGGGGGGCTCAGCGGAGGCCGCGGGGAAGCACGTGGGGGCCCCGGCCTCCCCCAACGCGGACTGGGCCGCGGTTCCAGACACACTGAGCCCGCCCCGGTACAGACCAACCGCTGACGGGAGGGAGGGGTGCGTCCCTGGGACCCCAGCGAGGGCCCCCCGCCCGCCCGAAAGGGAGCAAGCTCGAGGGGAGCTGGGCGGGGCTGCGGCACCTTGGGGTGGTTGACGATAAAGGGAGCTCGCAGTCCGTCCTCAAACGCGCTCCCGTCTCTTGTCACCCGACAGCAGATGGCACGGGTCAGGTGCCCTTGGCTGAAAAGGTAGCCTGGGCGGGAACAGAAAGGCGCAGGCGTCTACACCCAGTGCCCTCGGAGGTCGGGGGCGGGGGTGGGCGTGGGGGTCTCTGCAGGCGCGAGACAGTGGTCGAGGTGAGGACACGGCTCCCTCGGTAGAAAGGAGGCCCTGTCGGACTGGGGACCTGGGACACACATGGGGTCGTCATCGAGCACTCTAGCACGTAGCACGGCGTGTGGGTGCCAGGCGACCCGCGGGCCGTGGGTCGGGGACACAAGACTGTGGTTCTGAGTTGCCGGGGAGCATTACGCTGTCTCCAGAGACTCGCCTGCCTGGCGCGTCCCCGCTCGGGCTGCCACCTCAGCCGCTCTTCCTGCCACAGCACGCGGGGCACCCAGCGGCCGTCACTGATCGCTGAGCCGGACACAGTGGGGACACACGCCCGCGCCCGGCACTGCAGCGCGCGGTCTGCCGAGACGGGGGCCGGCTGCCGGCACCGGGGCCTCACCCAGCGTGACGGAGCCGAGGTACACGGGCTGCAGGAAGTGGGTCAGCAGCGCGCCCTGCAGGCCGAGCACATTCCAGCGCAGGATCTTGTCGCTGCAGGACATGGTGCGGAGCCGCTCGCCCAGCCGGATGCCGTCCCACGTGGGCACGATGTCGCTGGACTCCACGGGGATCGTGCCCTCCCCTGCGAGAGACGCGGTCAGAGCGGCGGCCGCGGCCAGGACGGCCCCCGCGCGGCTCACGCCTGGCCGGCCACGCCGCTCGCCCCACGCTGCCCACCGGGTGCACGAGTGCCGGGCGACCGGGGCGAGCACGACCGAGCCAGCGCCTTGTCCCAGAGCCTCGTCCCAGAGCCTTGTCCCAGCGCGCGTGGGGCGCGGGGACGGAGCGGGCAGGAAGCAGTAGGCCCGCCCGCGCGAGAGGCCGGGGAGGTGGCCATGCTGGGCTGCGAGGGGGTAACCGGAGGGCGCGGGGACACCTCTGTGACAGCGATGTCAGGGCAGCTGGCTGGGAGTTTCGGACGTGGGGACACGGGGTCTGCTCCTGGGTAAAGCGTGGCGGGAACCACGGCAGAAGGTGGCTAGTTTCTAAGTGACAGCTTTACTGAGAGAATTTGCCCGTTTAAGGCATGCGTTTCGGTGACTTTGAGACCATTCACAGAGGACAGCTCGACACCCCCAAAGAAACCTCCTGCCCTGAGCAGTTGCACCCCACGGCCCTCCCCCGGCAACCGCCTGTCCGCGGTTGCTGTGGGTTTGCCTCTTCTGGACGCGTCCCGTGGATGCAGCCACAGCGCACGTGACCTCGTGGGCCTGGCCCCCACGTCCGCACACACCCCACACCTCTCTACGGCCACGCTCGCCCCTTCGTGGGGACCGTCTCGTGCCGTCCACCCGCCCGGGTCACTCTGCTGTCCGCCACTGTGGACGCTGGTCTGGACACACACCTCGCGTCTCTCGGAGACCCCGGAGCGGGCGGCCAGGCCCAGGGCCGCGCTGTGTTCGCACTTGAGGGCTATGGGCGGGGAAGTGGCATGACCTGACTCTGCCTGAGCATCACTCGGGTGACAGGAGGATGGCCTGAGGGGGACAGCGGGGTCACGAGGAAGCAGTGAGGTGGCAGAAGACATGGTGGAGCAGCCGGCCAGCCAGCGGGGAGGGGAGCGGGCACGTGGCGCCTCCTGTGGCCTCCTGGGCCTCGGTTCTGGGTCACTTCCTCTCGCGCTCTCCCCGCCCCTGAGATGACCCTATGACCCCACAGCTGTGGAGGCCCATGACAGGCACATGACCTGCAAATGCTAGTCCAGCCGGGCCCCCTCCTGAGCTCTAGGCGGTACCCCAACCATCGCACTGGACGTGGGGAGCCCCCCAACTCCCAAATGCAGATGGAATGCTGACCTTCCTACAGACCTCGCCCCGCCCGCCCTCTCTCCCCGTGAGCAAGACTCCGCCGTCCCAGCAACCGACGGCCCAACTCCCGCGGCCACCGTGTCCCTGTGACGGGTCTGGGCCTGGCCGAGCCCCCGTGGGGCCGCGGGCCCTTCACTCACCGTTCTCCACCTTGGTGCGCAGCTTGCCTTGCTTGGGGTTCTCGAAGACGGGGTAGTGGCGGGGGTCCGTGCTCTCCACCGCTCGGTCGCTGCAGGACTTGTCGAAGAGGGCGCCGTCCCCACACGGGGCCGTGCTGCAAGGCGGGGGCACCAGTCAGGTCCTGCCCAGCGGGCACCCCTCGCCGGGCCCCACTCGGAGCCGTCCTGCCGGGGTGGGCCTGTGCACGGCGGCACGCGCAGGCCGCGGCGGGCCTGGCGGCCAGGGCAGTGTTCAGATGCCGGCCCACGGCCGGCTCTGGCGACGACGCGGCCGCACGCACCTGATGTACAGGTGGAAGGACACCGTCTTCTTGACCTGCAGCTTCTCCCCGCCCTTGGCGGGCTCGAAGATGCTGTCCTTCGCGGTCTGGGGGCTGTACTTCATCAGCTCGCTGTACAGGAACCTGTGGGGGGCGGGCTCGGTGACGGCGGGTCCCGCGGGGGCGGCCCCTGTCACGACCCTGTGCGGGCGGCCCCCGCCCGCAGCCCCCCCGCCCCGCACCTGATGAAGCCCCTGCGGGAGATGATCTCCGCGTGGCAGTCGTTGACGGTCTCGCCCTTGAGGCTCAGCGAGTCGCCCTTCACGCAGCGGTTCCCTGGGGGGGGCGTCCAGGGCAAGGTTAAGTGTCTGGAGGGCAGCGGCGGCGAGGGGTGCTCTTGGGATTGAGGGGTGTTCTCTGGGGTCGACGCGGACACGGCCCGTTCCCCAGACCCACCCGTTCTCCCCTCGGGGACAGGAACTCCCTCCCCGCGAGGTCACCGAGGTCACCGCAGGGAAGTGAGGCCTAACGAGACCCCCCTCCCCGGCCCGGACCCCGCCCCCAGCCGAGGGCGGGGCGACGAGCTCCCGCACCGCACCCACCTGTCCCCAGGCTGACCACGACGCCCAGGTCTTCGGAGTCCTTCTTCATGATGATGGCAGCCAGGATCTTGCGGCCGAGCAGCGAGGGCTGGAAGCTGTTGGTGAGGGCGTTGAAGCAGCGGTGGCTGAGCATGGCTATCTGGTCGTGGAAGGTGCTGCCGGTGAGCGGGAGCTGCGGGGACAGGGCTAGTCAGGGCCATGCAGCAGGGACGGGGCGCAGTGTCAGCGTGGAAGCCAGGAGCCCCCGGGGGCACAGGGCGGCCGTCCTCACGGTTCCCGCTCACCTCCGTGAAGCCCATGCGCTCGGCCTTCTCGCTCTCCCCGATGAGCACGCGCAGCGCGGCGTCCGCGGCCTCCTGCTTGCCCTGTTTCTTGCTGTGCGCGCACACGGCCGGGAACCAGCGGCCCCCGACCTTGGCCTGGTACACGAACCTTCGGGACGAGAGGCAGGGCGTGAGGGCCGGCCCCTGACCCTGACGGCTGTCCAGAGCGCGGCCGGTCCTGCCTGAGAGGGGGCCCGAGCGGCCGGCACACGGCCCCGTCCCCCTCGCCCCGCCTGGGACGTTCACGCATCGTGACGGGCCTGTGGCCAGACCACGCGTCCCTGGGGTAGCTCCTCACGCGAGGTTTTCCTCTCAACTGAGGCTTTTAAAATGTGGCGTATTTAAAGGGACCTTCACATCAGCGCTGTAGTGGGAAGACCAGTGTCGCTCGCCTAACGTGAAGGCGGCTGTGAGACCGAGTGCGGGGAGTCACGTTACTGAGTCCTGACCAGACACGTGGCCTGCGGAGCCTCAACGCCGCACTTTACAGCTATACCCAAAACGTGTAAAATACCGCGGAAACGCTCCCAGGTCATACTGTCACACGCAAAAGGCAAGCTGCGGCTCAACTAATATAAGATAGGTCCTCATACTACGAAAGGATACGTAATAACAGTATCACACGCCGGGGTGTGTGTGTCCGTGTGTGAGCCGGGCCAAAGGGAGAGTGGCTGAGAATGAGCTGCTCGTTTTTTATTTCTGAATAATACTTTTTATTTTTGGATAGCCTATTATCCATAAAAAACCTTCAATGTACATGACCCATGGCCCAGAAGTTCCACTCTGGAAAATTTATGCTACAGATGAGTTTGCCCACGTAAGCAAAGACATACAAGGATCTTTACTGCGGAGTGTGTTTAAAAGTACGACCAAAACCAGCCCCCGTGTCCCTGGGAGCTGGTAAGTAAGTTACGTGTGGGTGGGGCTTTAAGGGTCGGGCATTCTCTTTCCGGTAGATACAGGGGAGATTGTTTTAGAAAAGCCCTTTTGTAGCTCTGGTTTAAAAGAAACAATTTTACAATTGTAAGTATCTACTCGATGATACAATGTAGCTGTGCAGGAGTCTGAAGGCCCCTAATGCTCCCTGAGACACACTGGTAAGTAAAGGGATCAAGATACAGAACAGGGTATGTGACGTACACTTATTTCTGTTGAAGACCGAAAAGAACGGAAGGCATGCTAACACATGCATGGAAATTTCTGGAAGGACTCAAGAAACTGGTAGTGATATGCGGGTCTGGGGAGAGTAAGTAGAAGTCTGAGAGAGAAGCGAGGCAACTCGCCACACACTTTTCCATCGGCCTGGACGGTTTTCTGTGTGGGATGGTGCTGTACAAATTAAACTTAGCAGAAAGCGGACCACACGCGCTGGGCTAGTGACTGTTCCCGGGTGGCCCGTCGAGCACCCTGTGGGAGACACGGTTGCTCACAGCTGACCCCGCCCCCCGGCCGCGGGCCGTCCCGCGGCGACACGCGCCACACGACATGCGCCACACGCTGTCCTCGGGGCCCAGCACTCACTTGGGCTCGTGCGGCGGCCCCGACTGGTCCACCAGCTTGAACTCGGCGGCGAAGCCGTGGGAGCGGGCGTACTCCAGCAGGCCGCCCACCGGGTTGGCGTTCAGGTACCTGACGAGCTCGCCCACCCGCCGGACCTTGCTGGGCACCGCGGACTCCAGGCTGTCCGGCGGCTCCGAGCTGCCGCTGCCGGGCTGCGGAGAGTCAGCCGGACGCGGGGGCCCGTGACGCTTCGGGAAGCCGAGGGACGCAGGGACCAGCCCGAGCCGCCCCCGCCCCACCCCGCTGTGGAACGGGCGGGAAGGGCCCACCTGGTTCTCCGACGGCAACAAGTCGGTCGCCTCCCCGTGCAGCGCCTTCATGGCTTCCTCTGCCGCCATCTGCTTCGCCGCCTTCTTGCTGGGGGCGCTGGTGGTGGGGAAAGTGTGGGTCCCCATGGCGACGCAGTACTGGAACCTGACGGGGACGAGAGGAGGGTTACCGCGGCTTCGGCGGCCCGGGCTCTCCCGGCCTGTGTCAGGTCGCCGTCCTGCACGGCCTGGGACTTCCTGGCACGCAGCGCCTGTACCCTGGCTCACGCAGCCGCCTCCGCCTCGGGGAGCTGGTGCCCTCCCCCTTCCCCTGCCCCGTCTGTCCAGCCGGCTGACCCCTACTCAGCACTCAAGCATCAGCCGAGCGCCACCTCCGCCAGGAGCCCTCCTCTGACAGGCAGGTCTGCAGGGCCTCAGGGCGGCTCTGCGGGTACGGCCCGGCCCTGGCCGGCCCCCCCACCAGCACCCTCCGAGCCACACATCTCCCTAGCGCTCCGTCCCTGCTTCGCCCCTGGGGTCCTGGTCCCAGATTCTCTGCCATCTCTGAGGCGGCAAGGAGGACGTGTATCTCTCTCTCTCTCGAGAAAAGCTCAGCAGAGATACGGGACACAAGGATGTACTTGGGGTCATGGGCAGGGCCTTCTCTGGACATGAGGCGGAATTCACAGGAGCTCCCCAGCTTGTGCACACACTCGAGCAAGGTGGCGACGGGGCTCTTCCCAGGGAAGGAGGCCGCTGGCGGGGCGGCGGGCTGGGGCTCTGCAGTCTGCAGAGAACGAGACAAGGGAGAACACACACAGACAACTGAGAAAACGCGGGCCACCAGCGGGAGGAAGGGGCGGGGCGGGGTCTTCGGCCAGGGTGCCGGGGCTGGCTTTTCAAAGGGGGGGCCGCGGGCATTTTCTGAGGGTCGCAGGAAGGGCAGCTGTATAAAGTTCTGGGCGTCTAAGCACCTGCCAGGAGAGGAAAGTGGACTGACGGTCTTTAAGGGCTGTTTTAACTCTGAAATCCTGGGATTCCAGGCGGGGCAAGGAGGGGAGCTGGTGTGAGGAGGAAAGGCGGGCGAGGGGGCTGGGGGACGGGCGCGGCAGCGTCAGGGACAAGGACCTGCGGCCAGGCCCAGCCTGCTGGCCCAGGGCCGGGGGGCGTTCGGACCCTTGGTGACCCAGGGGCCGCACACCCACCTTCTCGGACTCTCTCTCTGTGGGGCAGTAGTACGGCTCCTCCGGTCGCCCGCTGTCCTTGGCTTTGGCCTCCTCGAGCAGGATGGTCATGGCCTTCATAGCTGCATCCTGCTTGGCCACTTTCTTGCTGCCCGCTTCCGCTGGGGGAAACTCCCGGCCGCTGATGACGACTTGGAATTTAAATCTTGATGGAGAGTGATCAGATGTGTGAACGCTAGTCCAGGCCTCCCCTCTGCCCCTCCCCACGGGGAGCGCACCCTGGGGCTGCTGCGCTAAGGGGCCTGATTGTGGAGGAGAGGGAGGGCCGCTGAGGGGCTCCTGTCCCTTTGGAGGCTCGGCCTGTCCCTGCGTTTGGAAACAAGGCAGCCAGTGACTCCCCCACAGCTCATGGGAGCATCGCAGCCACAGAGGGCATGGAACCGGGTCGGGGAAGCCCTCTCCCCCGGGCGTGGACTGGGACAGTCTGCACACACGCGAGCTGACACGCCATCGCAGGCAGCCTCGTCCTAAAGCCACTGAGGCTGGCAGGGCCGGGCGCCTGCCCACGGACACACACCGCGCGCTCGCTCTGAGGCCCGGGACGACGGGGATTTCCCCTCGTCGTGCAGAAAACCAAACAGCGTTTGTTCGGGGCCCCTGGACCGAGAGCTGAGACCTCTTTGTGCGAGCTTTCAAACGCGCCCAGCTCTTTGCTCAGCCTGGGATTTCACTGAGAGAAGTAGGTCAGATGTCTCATTTCCTGGGTCTTTGGAAACATGCGCAGGTGGCGCACGTCTCTCCCGGCGGGAGTCCAAAGCAAGGTTAACCGCAAACCCCACGCGGGGCGGGACGGAGGGAGGAGGGGGCAGGGACAGCCACCCAGCGTCTCCCTGCTCCGGGCCCTGCCGGCCTGCGGGCGGACACGCCCCCCTCACGTAACATCTCCGCGTCGTGAAGACCATCACGATGAGGAGTGGGGGGCAAGTGGGGAGCCCTCGCCCTGAGAACCAGCCTCAGTTGAAAGCAAGGCCAGCGGCCCTCTCGCTGGGGTGCGCAGCCAGGCAGCTTGGGGGTTCAGCTCTCTGCCAGGCCCTCTGGCAGCTAGCTCGTTCTGGGCCCACCTGTCCTCCTCAGTCTGCCCGCTGGCCTGCGGGGGCCTGGCCAGCTGAGTGAGGTGCTTTCTGACACCACAGCTTGGGGGTGGCAGTGGGGGGCTGCCCTGCGCCTGGGCAGAGGATTGTGGAAGCCCCAGACAGGCTGGCAGCGTGTGCCCCCCTTGGTACCCCCTCCCCGCAGAAGTGGGGGGCAGGGGCGTCCACTGCTGTGTCTGCCCCAGCCCGCACCAGTGCCGGGAAAGGGGGATGGCACTCGGAAAGGGGTGGGAGGGGAGTCCCACCCTCATGACCTCTGGCCTTAGGTGGCCAGCACGACACTGGTGCAC
Source organism: Macroglossus sobrinus (assembly GCA_004027375.1). Classification (NCBI taxonomy): domain Eukaryota; kingdom Metazoa; phylum Chordata; class Mammalia; order Chiroptera; family Pteropodidae; genus Macroglossus; species Macroglossus sobrinus. Next base: position 7,565 of record PVKZ01006961.1, on the reverse strand, counting down.
GAAATCATCCCTCCCGGGAAGCTGTGCCTTAGCCAGCAGGGTCCCCCCCCAAATGACCTCCAGCTCAGCCAGGATTCTGGCTGGCCGGAGGGCTCCCCTCCCTGCTGACGACCTGGACGGGGCCCTTGGGGCGCCCCAGCCACACGCCACGCCCTTACCGGGGCTCGTGGGGCGGCCCGCTCTGCTCCAGCAGGTGGAAGGCGCAGCTCTGGCTGGCGAACTGCGCGTACTCCAGCAGCCCGCTCACGGGGTTCTTCAGCTGGCACTCCGTCAGCTTCTTGTAGGGCGAGCACCGCGGCCAGCCGTGGCTGTAGAAGGACGGCATCTCCATGATGGCCCGGAACTCGCCCGGGGCCGCGCGGATGCTGTTCAGGTCGTCGGGGATGTCGTCCGTGGCCCACTGGCCGTTCTCACAGTCGCCGTAGCTGGCCCTGCAGGGGCCGTTGTCGTGCACGGGGGGCTTCGGCGTCACTGGCTCGGGCGTCACGGCCTCCGGGCTGCTCTCCAGCTTGAGGACCAGGCCCTGCCCGCCCTGCACCCCCGGCGCCGCCGCGCTGCCCGAGGCCTCCGGCGCGGCCGGGTCGCAGGGCGGGGGCTCCACGCTCATCTTGCTCTCGGGGACGGCAGCCTGGGTGGCTTCGGGGACGCTGTTCGTGCTCCTCTTGATCTGTATCCTCTCCCGCTTCTTGTCAGTCAAGTGCCAGATGGGAGGGGTTGTCCCTTGCCTGTAGACGTCCCCCTGCCGTTCCAGGTCAATCAGGACGGCGCTGACGTCCCGGGCCTTCGTGAGGCCGATGTTCTTAGCCAGGTTCAGGGCGGAGGACCTGAACGCGTGGAACAGGTACTCACAGATTCTCTCCTTGAGGTCGGCCATGTCCAGGGGCTCGGGGGGGCCCTCCGCGCCGGACGTGGGGGTTCTGTCTTCAGTTTCGGAACTGGGGTCTGAGCCCGGGGCGTCCCAGCTCCAGCTGTCTGCGGTCACCGCCTGGCCGTGCTGTTCCCAAGCCTGAGCCGAGCCGGCAGCTCTCCACAAGGGGGGCGTCCCCGCCTCCCGGAGCAGCCTGCCCTTCCTTGCCAGCGAGTATAAGACGCTATTGACTTCCTTCTTCGAGGCCTGCAGCCTCCTGGCCAGGTCATGTGCTGTGGTGGCCTTCCCCGCGCCCAGCCCCTGCAGCAGCTCTAAGACCCTTTGTTCCTGGCCCTGGCCGATGTTCAGCTCCTGCAGGCACGAGGAGAGCGTGTCAACGCCGCGCCATGGCCGGGCCCGGCCACGCGGCCACGGGGGCCGGCCGCCCCTCGGGAGCGCCTGACTTCTGAGAGGCCCGGGCCTGGGGACGCCCCAGCCCCCCTGCTGCCGGCCTCTGGCAGGTGGTCCTGGAAACCTGGGCCAGAGTCCGGGGAGGACCGGTGGCAGCGATGCCGTCTGTTTTCTGATCAGGGGTGCTTCCAGGAGTTGCCCCTTGAGAAATTCTATCTGCCGGAGCTGGAAGCTGTTAGGATAAGCGCCCGGCCCTTGCTGCTCGTGTCTGAGCTGGTAGCCTTGGAACGGGCCGGGGTATCCGCTGAGGAAAGTCTCCTGCAGAACGGAAGGCGGAAAGAAAGCGATCAGGGCTGCGGTGACAGGCCGGGCCCTGCGGGAGGGGCCGCCCCTGCCTCCCGACAGCCAGCCGGGCGGTGGGTGAGACGGGGCTGGTGACTCAGCAAGGGTGGCCCGCCCGCCTGGTCAGCACCGCCTGGGGACCCGCTGAAGCGGGGAGGGGAGCAGGAGGCAGGACACTGAGCTCCCGGGAGCCCACAGGGTTCCGACACCCCGGTGTGGCCTCGCCAGCCGCCTAGCTCGTCCTTTTCCCTTCGGCAGGTTTTCAGGGAGCTGAGAATCTCATGGAAACAACTCAGAAAAAGAGATGATGTTTTGTTTTAAAAAGAAACAAAAACAGAACAATAACCTAAGACGTCAGAGGCAATGGGACCAGGGAACAGCGCAGCACAGCCGCCCACCCCACCCCTAACGTCCCCTGGACATCAGAACAAGGACGTGAGAGGAAGCCTCCCCACGGCTGTGACACGGGGAGCCCCCACGCGGGGAGGGCACTCTCCCCGGGGGGTGGGGTAGGGTAGGCAGTCAGCTTTTCACGACCCGCCGGGTGGGGCGTGGGTCATCCTGAGCAGCGCAGAGAGAGGACGCCACCTGCCACCCTGGCTCACAGGCAGGCGCAGGGTGCGGCTCTGCTGAGGCCACGTCCGGGTTTGTGTCGTCGGCACCTTCCTGACCCGCGAGGCCCTGCGTGGCGGTAGCCGCGCGCCCCGCTGCCCCGTTCTGGCCCCACCTCCTCCTCCTCCTCTGGCCTGGGTCTCACGGCTGGTCACCTGCACGCAGGCCCGCTGTCCCCTTTCCTGTCCCAGGGCTCCCACGTGGTGGCGGGGAGGGACGGCGCCTCTGGCTGAGTGGCCTTACAAGTGCTTCCTCTGGGGCGTGGGCGTCCGGCTCACGCACTGCTTCTCTGCGGGGCGAACGCCGCCCTTTAAAAACTCCCCTCTCGCGGTGCGGGGACGGGGACACGGCGCCACAGGCCCCCTCTCACCTGGCCTCCCCTCATCTGCCCCCGTCCCTTTCGGCCCCCTGGTCAGTGTGAGGGCCTCCTCTCCCTCCCCCAGGGGGCCCTCATCCACCCCCAGAACCTGAGCGCACCCTCTTAGGAGGCCGCGCTCGACTCCACTGTCCCCGGCCACCACCTTGTGTGGACGCTTCACCTTCCGACTGTGTAGACACCCAGCCACGGGCGCGCGCAGGGGCCACCCCTGCCAGTCATGCCCATGGCGCCCTCCGCCCAGCCGCTCCTCCTGCTGCTCTTATCCCTGCCCTGCCCATGGCGCCACCCTCCTCGGAGCTGTGACGGCTGGAACCGGGATCTTCCGTGCTGGCCGCCCGCCTTCCTCCCGGTCTCTCACCTCTGACCGTGGCCGCCCGCTCCTCTGCCCCCCGAATGCGTCCTCTGCAGGTCCGGCCCCGCATCGCCTCGCCTGGGCCATGGCCCCGCCAGAGCCTCTGGCCTTCCCCTCCCTCTGCATTCCAGTCCCCTGCGCCTGCGTCTGCCTCTGCTGTCACCTGCTGCCGTCTGACCTTTCCCTCACAGGCCGCCTCCCAGGCCGCCTTCTCCAGGGGGCGTCTCCCGACGCGCATGCCCCCTGCACGGTGCTCGGGGCTCCTGCCCACCCCACTGCCAACGCCTCTGACCGGCACCTCCCACACCACTTCACCTGATGCGGCTATCCATTTGTTTTAGCTGCACACACAGATTATGAAAAGCGACAAACACGTATTAGCGGCCCCAGAAACTATACTCAAGTCTCCACTGGCAACATTCCCCACGAAGGATGGACGGGGGGTGGCAGTCGACGCCACAGTGCGCCCCCGGGGCACCAGGGCTACGCTTCGGTTACCTGCACCCCAAGGCAGCACTTAGCAGGGTCGATCCTGAGCCAGCGTTTGCTGAACTGAGGACGGCATGGACAAGACACCCCAAGACACGCAGCCCCCCCATCTCTTTTCCTGCTCTCCTGCTGCGCACAGCCCCTCCCCCGCCACACGGCCAGGGCCGAGTGAGCGCCCAGCTGGCCAGGCTGAGTTATGGGGACCTCGGGGCTCTTCTGACGAGCTCTTTGAGGGACCTGGTGAAACAACTTTCTTTCAAAGTGGCTAAGGTCAGTTCCTAGCTAAACGCGTTCTGGATTTAAACTGCTCCTCCTCGCCCAGCACCCGCACACCATCTGACTTCCCACCTACACCAGAGTCGAGTCCATCCCGACACGCTCGTGCTACGCGGAGCACGCGCAGCTAGAACGGCGCTGCCATCTAGTCAGATGCCCTGGAGAGCGCGCAGGAACAGCGACAGGAGAGCAGGCCGCAGGGGACACGCCCGTGCGGGGAATGGAGGGAGGGCCGCAGGGCCGTGCTGGCCGTGCATGCGGGATGTGCGTGCGGGATGTGCGTGTGCGGGCTGTGTGCATGCAGGATGTGCGTATGTGGGCTGTGTGCGTGCGGGATGTGCATGCGGGATGTGCGTGTGCGGGCTGTGTGCGTGCGGGCCATGCGTGCAAACTGCGTGTGGACGGAGAGCACACTTGTCAGCGATCGTCCAGGGTCAGATTCCAGAGAGTATTAACCACTCCTTCACGCGCCCCCTCGGCTGTCCTAAAAGCCGGTGAAACCAGCGCTTGAGAACAGCCCTGCAGGGAAGTGGGGTCCAGGCCGGGCCGTCACCCCGGAACGCTCCACATCGCCTCCCATCGCCTCCCGCATGCCAAGCCAGTGGACGCCCGCTGCCCTGCGAAGCTCCCTGTCCATCTGTCGTCCACGCATTCAGGTCAAGACGGGAGTCCACCGCGGCCACCCGGGCTCTGACCCGCGAGATGCTGGGAGGCGTGAAAACGCTTTTCCTTCAAGTCCCTCACCTTTTAAAGGAGACACACACCCCCCCATGAACGCGCACACATGCACGTGTGTGCATAGACGCACACGATAAAGCTGCTGCTGCTTCCGCGAGCACTCAGCTCCCACACGCGGCCAGGCCCGCAGCCTGCCCCGCCCCCGTGACCCCCGTGACCCGGATGCAGCGCCCCGCGCCCCCCAGAACGCCTCTCGTGCTCCCCAGAACGCCTCTCCCGCTCCCTGCAGTCCGGGCCTCCGCCCGGCCGGCGGCCACGGGTGTGCTCCTTGTCCCCAAGGGCACGGGACAGACTCAGAGACACTTCCGCGCGCCGCGCGCACAGCCGGTCCTTCCGCTTTCGGCGGAGCAACAGCGCCGTGACCGGACATGACCCCTTTGTCTGTCCTGCCACCTGCTGAAGAACATTCGGGTTTTTCCAGTTTGGGGCAATAACGAGGAGCCGCCAGAAAGTGTCCCCTCGGGTCAAGAAGGGGTCTGCTCTCCCCACAGCCTCCAGGGAGTGGACGCGCGCCGACGAAGGGGGTAAAGCGCCGGCCAGGCGGGGCAGGGGCGGGGCGCCGCGGCCCCCCGCAGAGCGCGAGGGCGCCCCGCCCCGCCCGGGGCTCGGGCTCTCCCCGCACCGCCCCGCGCCCTCGCGGCGCACACTTGTCGCACGTCTGTCGCTGTCACGCGGAACACCGGCGCGAGTGGGCGGCCGGGGCGGAGCTCGGGCCGGGGCGCTTACCTGTCTCGACTCCATGTCGCCCGCGAGGCATGTCCGGGCAGCGCGGCGACCGTCCCCAGGCGCCACCCGCCCCGCGCGCGCTCGGCCTCCGCGGGGACTGCGAGGGCCTGTGCAGGAAGCGCGGGCGGTGGGCGGGGCCGCGGCCCGCGGTTCACTTTCGTTTCTCCGGCAGGACCGCCCCGAGCCCGGGGGCGGGGCCTGGGCCCCAGGTGCGTCCGCACCGCCCCCCCTGGCCCCGCCTGGCCCCGCCCCGGGCCTCCGAGGCCCGCGACTGGATGCTCCCGTGGGGACTGAGCGCCCGGTCGCCCTCCCCGGCCCCCCAGGGGTACGGGGTCGGGGGAAGCGACGCGAGACGCCAGGGGAGCCCGGGGAAGCACGGGAAGCCTGGCCCTCCAGCAGGGCCGGGGCGCGGTCCTCTGTCGCCCAGGTGCAGCAGCAACGGACCAGACCGTGTGCCGCTAACTGCAAAGCGGGTGGGGTGGGGGAGGGGGCCAGCGGGGCAAGGGCTCCCCGTCACCTCAGGAAACCGGTTCAACACTCTAGGAAAGGCGTGAGTGCACTCCCTGCGAGCCAGCAAGGACACGCGACAGCTCCAGAGTGAACAAGTTCGCTGCTATTCGCACCAGCCCCCAAACCGGAAACAACCCAGACGGCCCTCACAAGTAAAAATATGTAAATGGTGGCACATGCCTACGACGGCATATTACATAGTGAACAAAATGGAAGAACGAGGACCACAGGCGACTGGACGGATCATCACCGAGACGCGACACTGAACGAGAGAAGCCAGACGCGTACTGCACGGCACCGTTCATACAAAGCCCACACCAGGCAAAGCGAACGCGCATCTGCTCTGCCTAAGGCAGGGTGCTGGCTCCTGAGACCGGTGCCCAAGGCCCCCTGGGAAGGACCACCACGCGGGAGCCATGCCACCCCACCTAAAGGATTCAGCACCCTGCACGTCTGGCTGTCACAGCACTATCACGCTCCACGCGCGCCTTCGGGGACCTGGGCTTCCCCAGTTCTGGGGAGGACGCCTTATCATGTGGCCACCGAGCCCGTTTTAGTTTCCGATCCCTGCTATTCTCGCTTTTTCGCTATAAATAACGGTTCTTCTGGCTCGTTGGGGATCCTCCGTTTCACCTCTCTGTGCGCACGAACGCGGGTTTACCCGCCTTTCCCGTCGCCAGGCGCCTCTCACCAGACTACTGCACATATGGGCGACAGCCGATTGGCTCCCCCGTCTCCCCACGGCAAGCAGATGTCTGCACACTCCAATATTTGCACATACAGTGACACTGCAACAGAAATGTACTGCCTGCGAATGTATGCTGCTCAGCTTGCAACATATTATCAAAAGCGTAATAAATTACTGAGCTATTTTAAGGACCGGGGCCTCCTGTCAGAATAGGACACGCACATAAATAAATTCATGTTCTTATCTTAACTCCTAGGAAATACATAATAAGCCCTGCAGAGAATTGCTAGAACTCCTTTTTTTTTCTTGTTGATTCTTTCGGTTTCTTTATTGCTGAGTTTTTCATTCCACCGTGACGGTTACTGCCACATCAGCATAATTTTCGGCAGTCTGAGAGTTTCCCACAATGGCCCTGTTTGCTTTGAAAACCCATATGGCCTTCCGTGGACAGAACTGTGAGGTGAGCGGACTGGCTTCTGAAGTTCTAAGAAACCAGAGGTGCCTCAGGTAGTCCCAGAAGAAAGAGAAGTCTCTGGAAGCAGGGAAGCGTCTGTACCCAACCAAGTCACCCAGTAACTGAGAAAGCAGCGTCTGCAAGTGCCCCGAGGCACCTGGCCCTGTGCTGGCAGGGGGCAGGGTCCAAACGCGGCCGCCCCTAGGCTGGCAGGCCCGCGCTGAGCGCTCCACACTACGTTTGAACGGTGAACGTCGTTTCGTCTCGTAAGAAACGCGTGAGGTGACCCTACACGACGTGTGGTTTTATGTGTTAAGTCCTGACGCCCTTTCACGCCCTCCTGTGCTAGGCGGTCTGGCAGAGCGCACCTCACCGCCCCCCAGGTTGCCTCCGACCGGCACAGAGAGAGAGAGGTTCAGCTTCCGGCCCACATCGGGGTTCCGAAGGGGGAGCCTCCCACTCGCTCTTGCCCTCTCGTCCTCTTCTTCTCTGGCCCAGCCTGTGAGTGGCTGCGCTCGGCCCCACCTTCCTGCAAGGGCAGTGTCCCCGTGTCCACAGGTCGCAGGAAGCGGAGGGGACAAGTGCAGTCCGGTTTCAGGCAGGCCTGCAGGCAGCGTCTGCCCGAGTCTGCAGCTTCCTGGGGAAGCAGGGTCACTTCGCCAACAGCCACCCGGCCAGCGCCCGACACAGCCAATTTACTCAACCACCCGGATGCTGATTCGATGTTTCCCTTCACGCTCG
>PVKZ01006960.1:0-28129 GCA_004027375.1 Macroglossus sobrinus | reverse complement strand
GATATGCAAACAATTTCAGTAACGAGTTTATTAATTTAGCCAATCTTCCTCCTTCAGTAAGGAGTTTATCCATTAACGAGCCCACCTGCCCTGCAGACTTCTAGCTTGCAGGCAACTTTAACCCTGTCTGTAGGGCATTCAGCAAGGATGGCTCCCAACATCTCCCCCTTTTTTTATTTATTACAAGCCATAGCCTTGCCAGCTATGGGGCAGATGGACTGTGCCTGTCTTAGGTGATCCTCCGCAAGGTGTAAACCTTACCCATCATCGGCACATTAATTCCATCATTCATGCCCTGTCTTAGGTTGATTTCACCCAGGAGGAATCTTACTGTCACTGGCTACCAGCCTCTGACATCGGGGGGTTAAACTTGTTAAACTTGAGCCTGGAGCCTAACTCTGTGCACTTCAGTGCGGATTTTCATGAAGGAGCTGATGAAATATTTTAGCAATGGAGGAAGCAGGCACAAGTCCAGAATTAAATGGTAACATTCCCTACCAATAATACATAAGGTAGGGTTATACAAGCCAGTACATCTTTTCTGGGTTCAGTCCAATCTCGCATTGTCCCAGTAGGGGTCCTCCAGACCAGTCCTTAATGTGGCAACCTGTGCCCGACACATTATATCTTTGTGACCAATAATCTCTGGGCCTGATCCATCCACTATCTTCACAATGCCTGACCAGACTCTCAGACAGCCAACAAGGTCCATCTGCACCTTTAGAAAAAACACAAACATGCCCCCAGCTCCATACTAAAACAGGATCCAGCCCATGTCATTTATTAGTTAATGGATCTTTCCAAGGAACTACTGCTCGTGGAGTCCCTGAAGGAGACTAGAGCCATTCTGCAGCTATTTGACCATCATCATCTGTGTTCAAAAAATTTAAAGTAAAAAGCACATGGTTTAAGATATTCTGAGGAATTACGGGGCTGACTCCCCCGTTTTGTTTTTGTATTTGAAGTTTGTTAACAGCAACAATAGCAGACTAAATAAGTATCAGGCTGTATTTTAAAGAAAATTATAGGGGTTAAAGCCTCTCAAATCATCTAGTTTTATCAGCCAATTTTGCAGTATCCATAATAAAATCTCTACTGTTTTGGATGTCAAAAATATGTTTATGAAGATGAGCTACATTGATGCTGGCATTATTACCAGTCTATATCCCTTGTAAATGTAATTTAACTTTATTTTAATTCCATTCAGAGGCACTGTAGTCTCTGAATGTGATCCAATTTTTCTGCTTCTTTCCTACATTATTTCCATTCAGAGATTTTATTCCCTTAATCTTAAAGGGATGCTGAGGGAGAAAGGTCTCTCTTCTGTAACTTCTTCAAAGCTGAGATAGGGCTGTAGTCCCTGCCTACTGGAAATAAAAATCTCTGAAAGCTTATTCCAAGGGCCCCGGAGGCAGACGACGTGAGGTTGTTCGACATGAGGTCGTTCCAACATAATTTTAATTTTGTATTAGTCTATTTTTGGCATTTAAATTTCTAATCTCATCCTTAATCACATAAAATTTCCTCTCAAGATTACTCTTCACAAACCTTCAACCACTTTGCTTATTCCTACAGTTTGTCTCTTTTCACTCAGTCAGAAATAACGGTCAAAATAAATGTCTATATTTTATACCTTCTGTTACCAAAAACATACATTTTTCTTTCTATCATAATTAGGATTTTTAACTGACCCACTATATTACATATAACACAGACAAATATAGATCAGAGATTATGCACATACTCATTCCCCATCATGGTACTGAGCAGCCTCCTCCTCTAACTGCTCTGCATCCCGGGATCTGGGGGATCCTCACTGTTCCTGGGAAATAACATTTCAAAAGCTGGTTCTGTATAAAGCGGCTCAGCTGGTGGAGCGAAAGGCTTAGTTTCACTTTCTTCCACAACCACTGGGGCGTCCCCCGGAAGATCTAATCCTTTCTTTCCTATAAATCCTAAAAAACTAAAAAAGATTACCCATTTATTTATTTATTTATTTATTTATTTATTTATTTATTTATTTTAAATTCTAAAAAACTATTTACAAATGTACAAAAAGCCTAAAAAACTATTTACAAACGTACAAAAACCGTGCGGCTATTGCCATTACCTATTTTATTTCTCTTTTCTTTCTTCTTTCTTTTTCTCTTTCTTTCCTTCCCAGGGCTCTTTCTTTCTTGATTACTTGTATTTACAACTTCACCGCAGTCCCATACCTCACTTCTTGGCTAGCCTCTTCGTCCTGCAGTGTCCTTCACTGAGTCCCCCATGCTCAGGTCCCTTTTTGGGTGCCACTTTGCCAGAGCCAGCCAGCTATGATCGAACAGTTCCCGAGAGGGGGAGTGAGGATTAAGAAAAAAAAAAGAGAGAGAGAGAGACAGAAGAATAAGATGGTATCACTTAGTTTGGCTGTCCTCATTATTTTGCCCACAATAATTGTTATAATAGTATCTTACATGTATATTGTGTCCACAGTTTGAAAGATCCACTCCAGTGAAGGGAGGAAGAAAGTCTTCTCCACTTGCAGCTCCCATCTAGGGGTTGTAAGTTTGCTCTATGGGACTGTCTCCTTTGTCTGTCTCATATCATCAAATAACTCTGAACTTCATAAAGTGGTTTCAGTATGTTACATTTGTTTACACCTATGCTAAACCCTTTAATCTATTCTTTAAGAAATAAGGATGTTAAAAATGCCATGAAAAAAGTCCTATGGAAGAAAAAAATTTTACTCTAAATCTGTTTCTGCTTGTTTTACTCTTTCTTGCATCATTTGTTTTTGTCTTTCAGATCTTTTAGACTTGGGCATTTAAAGCTCAGATTTATTTTTTAAAAAGACCTTAACTATTCTATTACACAACATTAATAATATCCTGTAAATGATACTCCAAATAACTTACTCACTTTTCCTTAAGGCAATGTTAAATCTATAAGCTCTGGACACCCATAAGAGTTTGCTGCATTTCTACAAAGAGTTATGTATTTCTTACTCTCCAGGTAATAATGTGATATGTAAATGAGGAAGTATAGAATTTTGTAGTTTCTCTGTATGCCTAAGTAAAATTTGGATTGAGAAAATACCTAGTATAACTAACTTGGAAACTGTGTGACCCAACTGGTTTGTATGTATAGGACATTCAATATAAATGCTAGTGTTGTGTGATTTTTTTTGATGATGTGCCACAGATGTGAGAGCATATGTATATAATGAAGAGGAAGTGGAAAGGTAATAACTGGTTATCTTTTCTGAATTAAAGGGGCCAAAGAAGAAGAAACATGGGAAAATTGAATTGATTTGGTTTAAATTATGCCATTTCATTTGGTTTTCTTTGAAAGACATGGTCATCCCTACTTTGCTGTCATACAAAGAGAACACCTTATGATGTTTATGTTTTACAGTTCACGTCCTCTATCTTTTGGGATACAAATCATCATTAGTGAATATGCAATTAGTGAAAGGACACTATTGAAATGAAGTCAGCTTGAAAACCTCAGTTAAAAATATCACAAAGCCTTATAATAATCTCTTGAATTATATGTAAATGTACATTTTTTGTACATGTATATTTGTGTGCATGTGTTTGTTTACACATAAGTGTTAGGATTAATTTAGATATGGGGTAATTAAAAATGTGATTAGTTATAAATATCAGAAATCAATTGAGAGGAGAAAGGTAGTTAAGGTAGCTTCCCACAGATTTGACAGGTATCAAGGGAAGCCAAATTCTAGAGAAAGTCATATTAGAGTTACCATTTTTATAATTGACATAAGTACTGCTTTAGCTAAACAATAACAATGTCTAAGTTTAGACGATAGTAAATATTAGACAAAACTAAAACTAAGAAATAAAATACAGTTACTGGTTTTGTTCATATAATTGGTATTGTGAAAACCTAAAATATAAATCTTTGATTAGGTCTTTTTTATTTCTGTTTTTGTTTAGATAGCAAAGCCTCCATTGATGAATGTACAACAGTGTGCCCTTGGTTAGTTAATGCTTATTAGGGTAAAAGATTTGAGAAATATTCTTAAGAGATAGAGAAGCCAAGAGACTTAGTAAAATAAGGTTATATTTATCCCTTTCTTCTCAGACATGTGTGAATCTACCATTTTTCTTGGTGCTTAGACAATGCCATTTTCTATTCAGAAAAATAACATTTGAGAATGAAATAGGAATCGAAGTCAGCTTTGGATACTGATCTTTGGCACTGATTATTATGTCTTGAAAATAACCTTTTTAGGTTTAGGTTATTTCCATTCCATGCCCATTAGTCTTAGAATGTCACTTTATTATATCTAGCAAGTGTGGATTATTAAGGACTATTGGGAAAAGGCAATAAGACACTGAATAAGAATACAGCTTAGGAGATTCTGGTGAATATGGTGTAGAAGGTAGATGCTGTACTCACCTCTTCTCATGACCACATCAAAATTACAACAAAACTACAGAACAACCATCACTGGGAGTTGCCTGAGGTCTGGCTGAACAGAAGTCCTACAACTGGCGACATAGATAAGAGGTCACCTCCAGACTGGTGGAAGGGGAGATGATGCAAAATGGCTGGGTCTGCAATTGGATGCAGTGGTCGAGATTCAGGAGGATTATTTTGGCTGCATAGCCACCCCCGCCCCCTTCCCAGAGGAATGAGGAGTGCTGGCTCTGCATTGAGCTCCCCAGCCCAGGATTCCAGTGCCAAGAAGAGAAGTCCCCACAACCTCTGGCTGTGAAAGCCAGTGGAGATTGTGGCTAAGTGAAACAGAAACTGTGGGAGTTGCAAATGTTGCTCTTAAGATGTCTGTGTGTGGACTTATTTGTGGACAGACTCACTTTCTCTGAGCTACAACACTGAGACAGCTGCTTGAAGAGTTTCAGGGACATATGGGGAGGAACTGAATTGTCTGGCTTCAGGACAGGCACTGGAGGGGCAGCTTTCTCTCAGACGGAAATGCTGGTAGAGGGCATTGTTCCTTTGTTGAGCCCTCTCATACCCGCTTCCATACACAGGTAGCTGCCATATCTGACTCTCCATCAACCTAGTTAACACGGATTACTCTGCCCAGATGATTCGCTGAGACTCTACCTCTCTCAATTTGTGGGCCCACCCAAGCTGCCTCCAGTGTTTGTTCCCCCATACAAATGGCCTGTCGTGGCTCATAGTGAGGGCTTTCCTAAAATCTCTCAAAGGCTGCAAAACCAAACAAGCAGCATCTGGACTTGGTGTGCCCCGTACCTCTTGATGAGTGGCTCTAAGCCTGGCAGTAGTGGCAGCCAACCTTAGTTCCCGGCTTAGCCTCTCATGGCACCTGTAAAGTGCATCATGGGTGGTAGCCATCTGGAGATTGCTTGGTAACTCTTACTAGGTGGCCTTGAAAGTGCACAGGCTAAAGTTGAACTGGACTTGCAGCTGGGCCCCTTCCAGGAGGTCCTTGGGCTGGCACACTTGGTGGTCTGCTTTGATCAACACCAGAGCTGGAGAACCACCTAGGACTGCATCTGATGAAGACACACTGGAAGAGCAGAGTAGACAGGTACCAGAGCCCTGCCTAAGTGAATCTTGCTCCATAGGATCAGCCCCTCACCAGCTAATCCTCATACCCAGTCAGTCTGAGGATCAGTCCCTTCTATCAACATGCAAACAGCAACCAAGGCTCAACTACAACAGGAGAGCACACAACCTACACAAGAGACACACTTTGAGTACCTTGTTCAGGTGAACAGAGAAAACTATACCACTGGGCCCCACAGGACACCTATTACATAAAGCTACTCTACTAATACTGGGAGACTTAGGAGTCCTACTTAATACATAGAAACAAACACAGGGAGGCGGCCAAAATGGGGGAACAAAGAAACATGTCCTACATGAAAGAACAGAACAAAGCTCTGGAAGAACTAAACAAAATGGAGACAAGCAATCTACCAGATACAGAGTTCAAAATACTGGTTATAAGGATGCTCAATAGACTTGAGAGAAGAGTAGATGAACTCATTAAGAACTTTAAAAAAAAACTAGAAAACCTAAAAGTGGAGTGGGAAAACAAAAGGGAATCAGTCAGAAATAAAGAATACAATGTCTGAGATGAAGAGTACATTAGAATCAACAGATTGAATGAAGTGAGGTATCAAATCAGAGATTTAGAAGATAAGGTAGCAGAAAACACCCAGTCAGAACAGGTACAGGAAAAAAATCCCTCCCCCACCAAAAAAAGATAGTTTAAAGGGCCTCTGGGACAACATCAGACGTAACAACATTTGCAACATGGGTGTAAGCAACAGAAGGAATGAGAGAGAGAGAGAGAGAGAGAGAGAATGTGCGAGTGTGCACAAAGAATTCAAAACCTATTTGAAGAAATCATAATGAAAAACTTCTGTAACCTGGTGAAGGAAATGGACATATGAGCTGAGAAAGCACAGAGAGTTCCAAACAGGATGAACCCAAAGAGGCCCATGCAAAGACACATCATAATTAAAATGCCAGAGGTTAAAAGAAAGAGAGAATTTTAAAAGCAGCCAGAGAAAAGTAGTTACCTATAAGGGTGATCCCATAAAACTGTCAGCCAATTTCTCAATAGAAACTTTGCAGGCCAAAAGAGATTGGTACAAAATATTCAAAGGGCTGAAAAGCAAGGACCTACAACCAAGATTACTCTATCCAGCAAAACTATCATTTAGAATCGAAGGACAGTTAAAGAGCCTCTCAGAGAAGGAAAAGCTAAAGAAGTTCATCACCACCAAGTCAGTATTACAGGAAATGTTTGAGGGACTCCTTTAAGAAGAAGAAAACAATATGTATCAAAAACATGAATAATAAAATGGCATTAATTATCTTTCTATCAGTAATTAAAGTGTAAATGGATTAAAAGCACCAATCAAAAGAAAGAGTGGCTGAGTGGACAAAACAGACCCTTATATATGCTGCATACAAGAGGCTCAATTCAGATCAAAAGGCAAACAGACTGAAAGTAAAGAGAGAGAAAAGGATATTACATGACAATGGAAATGAAAAAAAATCTGGGGTAGCAATACTTATACCAGAGAAAATAGACTTTAAAACAAAGGCTATAACAAGAGACAAATAAGTTTCCAGCAATCTCCTTATTATGAAATTTAAATTATTATGATTAGAATAGCTAAACTGATTAGATATTGTAAAAATGTAATGTTGAATTGGTATGGGACTATATTATTCTTACTGTTATGAGTTGAGTATGGGATGTCACTTTGCCCAATCCCATGATAACAGTATAGGTCATACAATCAATAAAAAATTTGGGTGCATGTAAGCTGTTATCCTACTGCTCTCAGAAAGTAGGATAAGCCTAATTAGTGTTATGGGCTTGAGAGGGAGAGGAAGAAGAGAGAAGAGATGGCATTAAAAAAATCAAGGTCTCATGAAATTGAAAACAATATGAAAAAGGAATCCATTTCAAAGTCATTTCTTCTAATTAAAAAAAAGACAAAAAAACTCACAAAAATTTTAATTGAAGAATGATTTTAATATTTCTTACTTTTTTTTTTACAGATATGCTTTCTAGATTTTAAAAACGTTTTCTTCTTTCCTTATTCACATTTAAAAATCATCTATTCATATTTTCTGTACTGTTTTGATTGCCATCCATTTCCTCAACTGAACATCTTGTAGTTAGGTTTTATTTTTTGTGGCAACCTACATAAATTAACTTTTAACTTAAGCAAAAGGTAAATAATTAGACATAAATTTTCTTTTGGCTGCACATACACAGTGGTAAGGCTAGAAAAGGTGAGTCCTAGTCAGCATTTCAAGAAGTTAAAAAGTGAAAAATAGACAAAGAATCTCTAAATAGCATCCAAACTTGTTAAATGCCACACTACTGGAAATATTTACTTCAAGAAATGTCATGCTCTTTTCCCTTTGCTGGATAGTTCTAAAACAAGATCTAAATATCCCTAAAAGTCCATAAAATGTTTGAATATATACTTTTCTTCAGTGTTTAGTCACCCAAAAATTAGTTAGGGAAATGGTTAAAGAAGAGATTTCAGTTCACACCTTTCTCAAAGAGTATCCAGCTTTCTCTTCATTCCAATGTGACTGTGCGTGAATCAACACAGGACCAAGAATTGGGTGATAAGCATGATTTGAAATCGTGGTGGTTCAAGTCAGATCTAATTTCTTGATCAAATCTAATTTCAATCTCTGTCTCTCTGTTTCTCTCTGTCAGAAGAGTGTCCCCTTATTTTATTCCTAGACAACTCAAGATTAATCTTAGGTGGAGATTACTATATACCACATCCATCCTTTTGACTCACAAGCCAGAGCTGCCACTTTCATTTTAAACAAACCTTCCTTTGCTCTCTCAGTCAGGTGCCACAGTTTGAACAGTCTCACTCCATTATTTCCATTGATATTTGGAAAGCATTTTAAATTTAATTTCTCCCACCAATATCCTTAGAGAGAAGCATCACAGCTGCTTTGAAAATTGCTGGTTGTTCTCGTTGTCACTGCTGAAGGGAAGTTTTTTTGACACCTCATGGACCTGAGGGTACATGAGACCAGAATATCTATAGTTTATCTTCCTCGGCATTTGTTTCTCCTAAAGAGATTGAATTTATTTTTCTACAGTTTTCCTAAAGTGCTTCTGGTGTCTCAATTTCCTTTAGAGAGATCCAGTGTTAGTTAAAGATTTGCACTTATCAGTCTAGCAAGTTAGCAAGCTATTAGACCTCTCCTTATTTACATGAACTAGCATGCTAATTGACAAATCTCTGGTAAGTACAAATTTTTCCCAGTATCTCCCTCCCACTCAAGTAAAAGGGCCCTCAGAATTAATTCATACCAAAGTACTTTGCATTTTGCCAATATGTAGCCAAAAAACGAAAGAAAGAAAGAAAAAAGAAAGAAAGAAAGAAAGAAAAATAAAGAAAGATAAGAGAAAGAGAGAAAGAGAGAAAACATCAAAATTTTAAGCCAGTCTTTTACAAATTCCTCATCTGCCTTGGAACAGTATTCCTGTCTCAGCATGCTGGGTTCTGATTCTAGTAACAGTACATCAAAATGAGGAGCGGGATGGATGTAAGGGGAATTACAGCTTCTTCTTTCAAGGTAACTTCCTTAGGTAAAGTGGTAGCAGCATCTTAAACCAAGTAGAGAGTAGCTTTGTCAGGGGGGTTTGCCTACTTACACAAAGGTGGTTAGGATAGAGTTTCAAAAATGTTAGAAAGGATATTTGAAATGTTTTAAGTAACTTACAAACCCAGGAATCCTCAGTCTAATTGTAAAAGAGAGATTGGAGGAATGAATGAATATTCATACTCTGGGTTTAGTTTTCTGCTATTTCATCTCTACAACTATAAAATATAAGAGATTGAGTGACATCAGAAACATGGCAGAGTGAGAGATGTTCCTGCATCTCTCTCTTTGAAACAACAAGTTGAACATCTAAAACCCAACAAAAAACACCCAAACTGAATACCAGCATGTCTGAGCGTGGGATCTGTATATAAGAGCTATCACAGGTTGGAACCCCGCTGTTGGGTGGTGGACTGGGAGAAAAAAAAGCTACCTCTTGAAGCTGCCAGAGCTCCCTGTACGAGGAGGGGGAGGGGAAAAGAACAGCCCTGCCTGGGGGTGTTGTGAGCTCTACATAGCTGGCCACAGTGCCAAGTCATTAGGGCAGAGGCTGAGAAATGGGGATGGCAGAAAAGTGGGGATGGCAGAGAAACACAGTTGATTTTTACCAGATGTGGTTGCAAAATCGAGGCTGAACCACAGCCCCCATGCCCCAACCCTGATGGCCCCTCCCTCAATATCCTCCAAGATGGAACGCCATGGAGCCACAGGGGATTGAGCAAATGCTACCAAAACTATCGCTAACATTGACAGGAACTGAGACTGAGGGTAGTGAGTGTGATTAAATATCTAGAAGAAAAAAAAGACATTATTAAGACTATATAAAGCAGGGATCGAAGAGGCTTAGATGCCAACTACTAGAAATAAAAAGAAAAACATCTTCTTTGCAACAGGCTAGGGACCATTATATAATAAATTTTCTTTCTGGAAAAACAGCAGACTATACTTCCATTAATGCCCAGGTGGAGAAATAGTCTATTAAACACCATGAACAGCCAAGGACACAAGCCATCTAAGAAAGAAACAAAAAAATCTCTAGAAAATAAGCTTACAGATATAGAAATATGCAACTTAAATGACAGAGAATTAAGGATGGTACTTCTGAAAAAACTCAGTGAGATCTAAAACAATTCATATCAACAATTTCAGGAATTGAAAAAACAACTAGATGAGGAGGATGAGTTCTTTAGCAAGGAAATTGAAACCCTTAAAAAGAAGCAAATAGACTTTCTGGAATAAAGAACACACTGTAAGAGAAAAATGAAATAACAAGCTTTGGAAATAGAGTCGACCAAATGGAGGAAAGGATCAGTTATATTGAAGAGAGAAATCTAGAAATCGGAAGAAGAGAAAAATCCAACAATGAAAAATAATGAAAGAGAAATACAAGAGCTAGCTGATACCATCAGGAGAGGAAACATAAGAATAAGGGGCATTATCAAAGGTAAGGAAAAGGAGTAGGGACTAGAAAAGGAGAAAGCATTTTTCTAGTCCCTACTCCTTAGTGGATGAGAATTTCCCAAATCTACACAATGCGCTGTAGCTTGGAATTCAAAAAGTCAACAGAACACCCAATTATCTCAACCCAAGAAGGCCTTCACCAAGACCAGTGTCACCATAAAAATATAAATAATTAAAATTTTTTTAAAAGAAGCAAAGACAAGACTCACAAAGTTAAAAGTAAAGAAATATTTATAAGTAAAGCCAATAGTTTGTATGTCAAAGGTCTTCGTTATCCACTTAGGACTAGCTGGTTGCAGCAGAGCTTAGCACAGGAAAAGTCTAACCCAAGTGCATTTTAATTTTTTTCTGGGAATTATATTCACCCATCCAATTTATTAAGTTGGGTTTTTTAGAAAACATAGAAAGGGCATTCCATATACATTGTTCTAATACATGAGTTTAGTAATATGTTCAACAATAATGCTTCTCTACAGCAACCATTAAAAAAAATAGTAGAAAAAGAAAATATTCCTTTTATTACAAAAAGTATCAGATTATGTATAGAAATAAATATTAAATATGTGCAAGACCTTTCTAAAGATATAAAATAAGACATGCATAAGACTGAAATATGCCATGATTAGAGGCAGAAAAATCATGAAACTAAAGAATCTTAGGTCTAGGGGTCTCCACTAGCATGATCTCTTTCAAAATCACTTAAAGGATGGGAGAGCCTAACAATGTGTTTATATAGTCATGTTTAAAATTTGCAAAATATATACCTACAATCAATTAAAACTGCTGGCTCCATTCTCTCATGTCAGGTAGCACTGTAGTGCTGATCTTTTTTTTTTTTTTTGATACAGATATCAGGATGTTGAGTTGAAAACACATTAAAATGATTTTAATGAGATGTATATTATGTTTCTTAGTGACATTTTTTATATAGTCAGGTAACGCTAGCTGTCCCAGGTAGGAATGATTTTCAGAAACACTTCTTATACTGACTGTGTAGATTCATTGTTCTAAGAATGTTTTAACCTAAAAATAAAAGGCCAAGTGAGAGGCAACAGCATTTATTAAGATCCAAAAGAGTAGCTATTCAGTAAGTACTGATTCAGGCAGAAACTCAAATAGTATGCCAATTAAGGAGTGAAGGCCAGGGGTTTTTATGAGAAAGAAAAGGAGAATAGTTACATGAACAAAAGAAAGGAATTTCTATTGATGTTAATAACTCAAGAAATGAATTTCTACAAGTGCATATAAGCTAAGTTGTTTTAGATAATATGGTGTTAATAATTCTAAAGAATGTTTTTAATTTTCAGTACGGGAATCAGAATACCTCTGCTTTCCCGTTAGCTTTGCAAACAGTTATTTGGAATACAATTTTGTTTCAAGCCCAGTCTAAAAGTTATTTTGCCCAGTTTAAACTTTACAAAGGTCTGAGGAGTGAAACATGCAAGGCAGTTCCTCTGGGATGTCTCTGACTCCATTTTGAAGTGGCTCCATTTGTATTATTATTTCACAACATACATGTTTTATACAATATGGTAAAGTTGAAGCAGCCATAATGAGAAAGAGACTGGAAGGAAGAAGTTTAAAAACACAGATCCCAGGAAGGGACAGGTGGGGCATCACTGCATACAATGCAAGACCACAGGGGAAGACACCAACATAGGCAGGGTGAGAGGAGGGCTGAAGCAATAGCTTTTACTGGAGTTTCCACAGGCAAGGCAAGATAGGGCATGCTAAAGGTTTAGAATTGGCTCTTCAAATCATTTCTGCAGGCTCTAAACTATAGAGGTGGTCCCTAGTTGCCTGGTACCTGGCCCTGGATGATAAAGACAGAAGAATATTATTGCTTCCTGGAGTGTAAAGGCCTGATAGGAGAGGTGTGGCTCTGGATTGGTTAGTCCACCTATCTAAGGCAAGCTCCCTCTAATTTTTTGTTATCTCAGAATTGGCTAGCCCTAGGAGGGACAGTCCATTCAGAAAGGTTTTTTGTGATGTCAAACCATCATAATCTACGGAAAAAAATTTTAATTAAAAAAATATGTACAGTACATTCATCCAGACATTATGCAAAGTGCAGTGCCAGAGGCAGTGATTTTAAAGTCCAGTGGTACCCTGCACAGAGAATATGTGGTTTTGAGGAAGAGAAACAAAATTTGGATGGTTTAAAGTAAGAAGTTAATAGAAATACACTGAATATCAGCATGTAAAATTATGATGTTATCACATTTTAAAAACTTTTGGTTGGATATTGTGTGAATATTTCAGAACTGGTTGTTACAAACAGCACTACAAAGTGCATGTTTATGTAAGAAGTTGCATTTTTGTTTTATGTTTTCCAATGCATAGAATCACATCTTAGCATTGATAATGCATTTGTCAGTTCATAATCATTGTGTACTTCTGTTACTAAAGAAAAGTCTATTAGCAATCTGTCTGTAACTTTATTCAACAAGGTAAAAAAAGTTCTGGACATTTATATCCTGCTTTAGTATAACTAAAATTCACATAGTATCATAAGGAAATGTAGCCATTATGAAGGTTGAGGACAAAGGCTCCAAGAACCCCTTAAACCAGAGTCAGCAAACTTTTTCAATAAAGGGCCAGACAGCCTGGAAGCTAAGAAGCAAAACTGAGGTACTTATAGAAAGAGAGAAAACAAATTTCCATGGAACTTACTAATGAAATTCGAAATGTAACAAAAACTGAGTACATTTTTTGTAATTCATGTCATTCTAATGAGAAAAAGGAGGTTCTTTTGGGAGGATAACGTTTTGCTTAATCAGGGTTTAAAACATAGTGTTCTTTACCAACAAAACAAATAATTATATTCCAAATTAATCACTTTCAACTGCAGAAGTTTAGGTAGAAGCTTCTCAACTGCACAGTTGAATGGACTGTGAAATATAGAAAGTTCCTTTGCACTTGCATTGAGGCCCAAGAAATGCTGCTTGAACTGTAGTCATGCTAAAAAATAAATACTTACTGCAAATATTTATGGGAACGAGAGCTCACAGCTTATTTCAATTTGTAATATCACTGGAAGACTACAAAGTAACTTAACAGTACCTGTGACTCAAACAAACAAACAAACAAAAAACATGATGCAGGAGAAAACTTTTGGAGGTGACAGCTATGTTTACTAACTTGACTGTAGTGATGGTTTCATCAGTTTATGCATATATCCAAATCTGTATAGATTGTATGGATTAAATATGTCCAATTTTTCTGTTATAATAATCGCACCTTAATAAAGCTGTTTTTAAAAGGGGGCGGGATCCACAACATTCACAAAGTTAAAAACTTGACTCAGATAATAAGGAGAAACTAAGTCTGGGCATCCAGACACCCAGCCAAAAATGTCATCATCATTGCTGCTTGGTATTGGAAAACAGTTATGTCACCATCATCGAGATTTCAGGACAGTGAAATGTCACCACAAGCAACAGTGCCAAGGTTGTCATTTATTAAATCCCATCATTGCTACAGTGTTCATTTTAAATTACGGTTTCTTATTACTATTTTCTCTAAATTCAAACTCCCAGACAAGAACATCAAATGTCTGACTCCTTATATACCCATGTCTTAACTTCTAGAAATATATAAATAAGCATCTGAACCTTGAAATTTCTATAAAAAGTAGTGAAAGTACAGTTTCCACCAATAATTGTACACTGGCAAATTTCTCAAATAAAGGAAAGTGTTCAGATGCAGGGCAGCCAAACAATAATACATTTTATTATAAAATTATTTTTATCTAAGCATCACCCAGAATGACCTCTAAGAATTGAGAGTTTAAAATCTTAAGTCTCTTTTTCATGAAATGTGTCCTGAGAAATGTAAGGTGCAAATAAAAAATGTATATAGACTATGTATTGCTTTTTTCCTATCTGGTTTCCATTTTCCCTTTTTTAATAAGATCTGATTTATTTTTGAGTCATTAGCCATTTTCAATTTGATACAGTCTACTGGATTCAATTTAGGTGTCCTCTCTTCCCTTGGCAAATGGATGGGTACATAACAAAGGAAAGCAAATAGAATGCTTCCTCATTGAAATTTGAAGTTTTAGCAGTGACTCAGAAAATAACATTTCAGGTTTATATTTCCAACGTGTGACTTTTTTTTTTTAGACTTTTCCTTACTAGACCATTTCTATATGTCCTACTTCTTCTGTAGTGTGTTTGGTCTTACCCTATTTCAAATCTGATTCTTCTGCCTCCCTATAAATTCTGTGTGTTACCAATACCCTTCCAATAAATAACTTTTGCCTAAGTTACTTAACTTGGTTTCTATTACTTGCACCCAAAACTCTAAGCAAATATACAAAATTAGTACTGTGGAGTGCATGGATATAATTGCTTCAGGAAAAACTAGGGTATGGGAATTGCCAAAAATAGGATATAAGAAATACCATTGTATATTGGGAATAGAACCTAGATGTTCACGTAATTTATAGCAAAACTGTCTATTAACTTATGACATGGTTAAATGGAGTCATATGCCCTCAGAAAGCAAAAATCTGATGGACCACACAGTCCATCATATAAATTATGGCATGATTAATGAAAAGATTGCAACAGTGTGAGTACATCTGAGGACTTAAAACAAAAACTGAGCTCAGATTCTTAAGTTCTCACCTCTAGAAGGGGAATTTCTGTCACCATAACAGGAAAATCTCTTAATTTTTATTTATTTTTTTAGAGTTTGTTTATAGTTTTTTGTTTTGATGTAAAATTTATATACAATAAAATGCACAAATTTTAAGTGTATATTCACTAAGTTCTGACAAATATGTGATCCTGTATCATCCCAACTCCCATGAATATGGAAAACATCATCATCCCTAAAAATCTCCCCACGTTCCTCTCCAGCTTATCTTTGCTTCTAAATTTCTTAATGAGATATTGTTCACCCTAGAATTGTTTTGCCTGTTCTAGAACTTCATAAAAGTGGAATCGTAGAGTTGTACTCCTCTTCTTAAGACTTCTTTCAGCAAAAATTTTTAAGGATATTTCCAGGTTGTTGATTGTATCAGTAATTCATTTCTTTTTATTGCTGAGTAGTCCACTGTATGAATATATCACAGTTTATCCATCCTCTGACAGATGGACACCTGAGCTGTTTCTAGTTTTTGGCTATTATGAATAAAGTTATCAATATTTTTGTAAGCACATATTTTCATTTCTCTTGGGTATATTCCTAGGAGTAAAATTGCTGGGTTATGAACTAAGAGTATATTCAGTTTTATAAGAAACTACCAGAACTTTTTCTAAAGTGGTTATAACATTTTACTTTTCTACTAACAATGTATGGGAGTCCAGGTTGCTCCACATCTTCACCAGCACTTGATATTATTGTTCTTTTTATATTTCTAGTTATTCCAGTGATTGTGTAGTGGTATTTCCATTTTAAGTTGCATTTCTCTCATAACCAATGATGTTTACTAATTTGTCACATACATAGTGTCGCGACCCGCGCAGCAAAAGCTGTTCAGGGTAGAGGTGGCGTGGGATGAAAGAATCACAGACACGGGGTTGGGAGGACTGGCACAAAGCACCAGCAATTATATTGTAAAATAACATTGTTATATAGTTTTAGCAAGAAGAGCTATGTTTTCACAGGTGCGCTGATAAATCTCTGGCAGCCAGAAATATCTCAAGGCCACTTCTCAAGCAAGGGCTGCCAGGGTACTTGCTTTCTCAGGCTAGTCATGCAATATGAAATAAACAGTAAAAGCAGAAGCAGGCTTTGCCAGTGCTTCGGTTATAACATAAACAGTAAAAGCAGAAGCAGGCTTTGCCAGTGCTTCTGTTCATCTTCAGGCCATGCCTGTCTGATGTTTGTTCCCAACAACATAGCAATCATTTGTGTATATTCTTTCATGAAATGTCTGTTTAAAACTTTTGCCCATTTGGGGGCATTTCTTGTCTTTTATTTATTGATTTTTATTATTATTGGAGTTCTTAATATATCCTGGATGCCAGTTCATTCTCAGATATATATATATTTTACAATAGTTTTCTTCCAGGGGGTGAATATTCTTTTATTTTCCTTTAATTAATTTATTTAATTGAAGAAATGTTTTAAATTTTTATTTCTTCCATCTACCTCCCCTGGCCCCCTTCCCCTCTGGTCACCACTAGTTCATTGTCCATGTCCATGAGTCTCAGTTTCTTCTGTTCATTTGTTGCTTTGAGACTTATATTCCTCATGTAAGTGATACCATGTGATTTCCAACCTTTTCTGTATGGCTTATTCTGCTTAGTTTGATTAATTCAAGGTCCATCCATGTTGTTGCAAATGACAGTATTTCATCTCTTCTTATGGCTAATATTCCATTGTATATATGTACCACAGCTTCTTTAGCCAGTGATCTATTATAGGACACCAGTTGCTTCCATGTCCTGGCCACTGGGAATAATGCTGCTATGCACATCGGTATGCAAATATCTTATCTGATATGAGTTTTCAAGTCTTTGGGGTAAATACCCAGTAGAGCAATTGCTAGATCATATGATAGATCAATTCTTAGTTTTTTGAGGAACCTCCATACTGTTTTCCATGTGGCTGTACCAATTTGCAGTCCCACCAGCAGTGTATGAGGGTTCCTTTTTCTCTGCATCCTCTCCAGCATTTTCATTACTCGTCCTGTTGATTATAGCTATTCTAACAGGTGTGAGGCAGTATCTCATTGCGGTTTTGATGTGCATTCCCTTAATAGCTAGCGATGTTAAGAATCTTTTCAAATATTTGTTGGCCGTTAGTATGTCCTCTAGGGAGAAGTGTCTGTTCAGGTCATCTGCCTACTTTTTGATTGGACCATTTGTTTTTGTCGTTATTGAGTTGTATGAGTTTTTTGAATATTTTGGATATTAGACCCTTATTGGAGGCGTTGCTTGCAAATAAATTTTCCCATTCAGATGGTTGTCTTGTTGATGGTTTCTGTTGCTGCCAATACCATGCCATTTTGATTACTGTTGTTTTGTAGTATAATTTGAAGTCGGGCAGAGTGATGCCTCCAGCCTCATTCTTTTTTCTCAGGATGGCTTTGGCAATTTGGGGTCTTTTGTGCTTCCATACAAATCTGATGATTTTTGGTTCCATTTCTTTAAAAAATGCTGCTGGGATTTTGATGGAGATTGTATTAAATCTCTATAATGCTTTAGGTAATATGGTCATTTTAACTATGTTGGTTCTTCCATCCAAAAACATGGAGTATCTTTCCATTTCTTTGTATCTTCTTTGATTTATTTTAACTGGGTCTTGTAGTTTTAATTATATAGGTCCTTAACATGTTTTGCTAGGTATTTTATTCTTTTTGTTGCAATTGCAAAAGGAATGATTTGTTCCACTTCTTTTTCTGACACTTCATTATTAGAGTATAGGAATGCTATCAATTTTTTAATGTCGATTTTGTATCCAGAGACTTTACAGTATTTGCTTACTGTTTCTAGAAGTGTTCTTGTGTAGTCTGGGGTTTTCTATATAGAGAATCATGTCATCTGCAAAGAGTGACAGTCTGACTTCTTCATTTTCTATTTGGATGCCTTTTATATCTTTCTCTTGCCTGATTATACTTGCTAGGAGCCTCAATGTTACATTGAATAAGAGTGGCAACAGTGGACAGCTTTGCCTTGTTCTTGATTTTAGAGGGAAGGTTTTTGTTTTTCATCAGATGCTTTTTCTGCATCTATACATATGATCATATTATTCTTATTTTTTAATTTGTTTATGTAGTGTATCACATTAATTGATTTGCCTATGTCGAACCATCCCTGTGCCCTGGAATGAAGCCTGCTTGTTCATGGTGTATAATCTTTTTAATTTGTTGCTGAATTTGGTTCGCTAGTATCTTATTTAGGATTTTTGCATCTGTGTTCATGAGAGATATTGGTCTGTAATTTTCTTTTTTTGTGTATCTTTACCAGGTTTTGGTATCAGAGTGATACTGGCTTCATAAAATGGGTTGGGAAGTATTGCCTCCTCTTCGATGTTTTGGAAGAGTTTGAGAAGAATAGGTATTAAATCTTCTTTGAATGTTAGGTAGAATTCACTGGTGAAGCCATCTGGTCCTGGACTTTTACCTTTTGGTAGATTTTTGATGATTGTTTCAATTTTCATACTGCTGCTCTGTCTATTTAGGTTTTCTAGTTCTTCTTGATTCAGTCTAGGAAGATTGTATTTTTCTAAGTACTGGTCCAAAAGAAGTTAAGCAATTTGAAAGTAGGGCTTTAGTGACTATCTGAAGGAATGTAACAGAGTGAATGCCTCCTATCTCTCTCCCAGAATCAAACTGATCGTTCCTGCTATAGAGACGCTAACTGACTAGAGGACAGGAACCTCAGGACCAGACACAGACCTACCCAGAACAAAGAGATTTAGAGATTTCAAGCTCTTCCGAAGAGCCTTCCTCTTTATGAACATTTTTACATAGGCAATTTTTTCTCACGTATTTACATACATATAAGTTAAATTCTCAGATTTAACTGTTTCATATAGTCTTTGACAGTTTATATGATCATTCCACTGGGCTATGCTCATATTCCCTTTTGCATTTTCATTTTGCCAACCTAACAATGCAGCGCGATCCTACAACATTTCTGGATTCCTAGAATTTTTGGCTGTTTCTTTTGGCTAATCTGATACTTGATTAGTCTCACTGGGCATCATTGAGCAAAAACTTTGGCTTTCTTAGTGAATCTCATCCTTAGTTAAGTCTATTTTTCTTCCTTTAGGGGCAGAAACATTAGGAATTTATTTCATTAATCATATAGTGATCTTGTCCTTACTGCTAAATAACAAACTACAGGAAGTATGATTTTTTTTTATTATTTCTGGTTTAATGCTGATATGGATTTATATATATTTTAAAATAATTTGTTGTTTTTGTAGCTAGTGGATCTTTTTTACTAAGTGGAAAGTGCTGAAAGTTTGGTATCTACCCTTGTTCAGATGTCAGTTTGCAAACTTCTGAAAATCCTTGAGTGACTGAGACACTCACCTTTTCGCAACTAGACTGTAGGAACTGTGGCTTACCAAGATTAAAGCCTGGTTGTAACTATAGGGTTCTAGAAACTCCCTGTCATACCATACTCCACTGTCACTATTTTAATTAGGCTGTAGACAAAATCTTTACTTTGTCTTGTCTGATTTGTCTTCCTTGACCTGTGCTTGAAGCCGTAAAACTGTTGCTGACAGTTATCTGAGTATCTCTAAGATGATTTCTTTCTTCCTTACCAAGGAAGATAATTAAACTTTTAAATGACAGACTAATATATATGTGGTCAGTTTGTGGGCGGGGGGGGGGGTCGTCACTCTTGGAGATGATTATAGGGATCTGTCTTATTTATTTAATGCAAGGACATCTAATTCAAATAGATTGACCTACATCAGAGGAAAGGAAATGTTTGTCAATAACTTAATGAATTAAAATCAGTGCACCATGCTTGAGATAATAAAGAGCTCTCTTTTCCATTAAAGCCTCTCTGGTTAATTTCAATGTAAGTTAAAAGACTGAATAATTCCTAGGGAGAGAACGGTGGATAAACTTTCCATGTTGGAAAGAATGGTTGTCTTCTCCCAGAAGCTGGCATAAAAAAAAAAAAGAAAACCAAGCAACCAATCAAAGAAAAACAACACCAAACAATCCCACAAACAATCACTCCAAACAAACCCCTCCCCCAAAGAAAAAACAAAATACCAAAAAAGAAATATGGCAATGTTGGATTGCTAGATAAGAAACATAGAAATAAAATGTCCAGCACTCTATAAACAAATAGACACAAACATGCACTAATAGAAACATCTAAACATTTTAAATATTTTATATATTTAATTTAATTTATTTATTTATATATTTTATTTAATTTATATTAAATAAATAAATAAGGAAAAGCTCTCCTACCAGAGGAAAAGCCATGGACAAATGGTTTATAATTAAGTTTATACAGTTTCTCATATCTTAACACAAAAAATAGACAATCAAAACACTTTATTTAAAGCAAACCTTGAGTTAATTTCTCATTGAAAATCTGATTAAGTGTCCAGGATAACTTATGATGGTTTTAATATAGGAAATAGGCACGAGAACTACACAAATTGACTTAAGTATTAAACCCGGTTGTATTCAGAGGCTGCTATGTGCTGCTAGACATGGGAACCTGGCTATCAGCATAAGTCCAGACCAGGGGAACTGACAGGAAGATTCCTGTGGAGATCACTAACAACTTCCCCATGCCTTTAATGCTGTGTACCCATACCCAGAAAGGAAAACATTTAAAATAAATTCCTTGGATACGGGGCTTGCTGTCTTTGAGAGGAGACCACGTCTCTATGGAGTGTTATTTCTTCTTTAATAAATTTTCCTTTTGTCTCCTGGCCGGCTCAGGCTTTTTCCCTCCTTGCAGTTAAGGTCATTTCTCTCTCTCTCTCCCTCTCTCTGTTTGTAGGACTTGAGTCCCCCTCAGGGGGAAGGGCCCCATCCTGAATTAGTTTTTTGGGTCATATAAATTCTCATTCTTTCTACAAATAGCTAAGATTATGAAATAATAAATATATATATATGTTTAGCTATGTTAAATAATAGTAATAATTTTCAAACTGGCTCTTGCATACCCCTAAGCAATTATACATAATCATCTTGATACAATTGTTTCATGTATAACCTCTGGATAATAAATCTGATAAAATTTTAATACCAATAGTTTGTCGATTTAAATATAATTTTTAGATCTTTTATTGACTTTAAAACCTAGGGCTAATGTTAAGAAATGAATAATATTTGGTCATACAAAATCTTTCTCCACCTGAGCAGCTTATGAGAAATTTAATCTGATAAAGATATATAATACAAAATAAAACAACACTACACATAGTTTTATTTGTATATATAATTGCATATAAAAAACATTGGCTCTTTATAAAGCTTCAATGAAAACAGTAAATTCTCTGAGGCATGTATACTGTCATATACAATATGGTTAATACTTTTTAAAGATACAGTTAATGCCTTTAAATTATCTATATTTGTATATGTTTAAAAATATTAGAAAAGAGTATCAGTTAGGTTTTAAGAAAGCTTATCAATATTTTAAAAAAGATAAACACTTCCAAAAATAAGCCTTTCAATATAGAGTTTTTTCTTAACCAAAAGCAAAGTCCTATCTCCTGGACTTAATAAGTTTAATTTCTTTTCTTACCAAGAAATGACTTCCTGAGAGACTTTTACTTTGTGATTTCTGACATGCCTTAATCATTTTTAATAGAAGTTCTTACTTTTAATAAAGCTAAAATTTAATATTTATTTACAGCAGTGCTTATTTTGACTGTTACCACTGTGATTAATAATGCTAACATTGCAATCTTATCTATGACCTGTGCTTAAATGTTCATGTAACAACCAGCTACCTTTGATACTATTTTTGGTATTGCTTTCCCCAAAGTAAGATCCCAAATCAGAAGAAAAATAAACTTTAAACGGGTGTTTTATACTCAAAATATTTTTTGAGTTTTGAAGGTGGCTGCCCCCTTGTCTTGTAGTCCATAATGACATGGCAATAATGAGTGAGAAGTGGTGATATAGTTATAATTGTTGTGCTTTTTATATTTAATTAGCTTAACACAGTTAATGTGAGTGACCCTGTTTTTTAGTCCACAGTATGTTAATTATCATATTAAAAAGAAAAGTTCAGTCTTGCTAGAATAATTATATACTGGTAAAATGTTATGAATATAAATGTTTTATTAATTGTATAATACTCAAAGTAGACACATGGTCATGTACAAAGACTGATACAATGTTTATTTTTATAAAAGATTTACATATATAAAAAGTACACAAATCATAAGTATACAGCATGATGATGTTCTTTCATGTTAGAGGGTGAGGGGAAGCAAAGTTTGCAACCCTAAAATGTGTTTTTTGGGATAGTGATTATTTTAAGCTGGTATTTTTAAGGAAAAAAAGACTCAAGGAGAGCCTTTTACCTCCTGTTACCTGCTTAAAGGACTTCAGATAAAAAGCCTGCTTAAAGGAAGGGGTCTGTCACCTTAACATCATAATATAATCTAAATGTGGCAGAATTTAGCAAAGTCTATTAGACTCCCCTCTATGCCCCATTGTTTCTGGGTGGCCCAGCAGGAATTTGTTTACCAAATGTTTGTTCTTTCTCATCTCTCTGTGAATTGTCTGCTTTCCCTTTGAAGACCCAGACACCTGCCTCCCATTCCTTAATCCAGAATGGTATATAAGCCTCAACTGCCTAGTGTGTGAGGGTGTGGGGGGAGGGGGAGGGAAAGGGAGAGAGGAGAGAAGAGGAAGGAGAGGGAGAGGGGAAAATTGATTGTTAGGGAACCCCTGCACGTACACACATGATAAATTTGGTTATTTTTCTCCCATTAATCTATCTCATATTAATTTTGTTATCAGTCCATCCAGAAGAATTTAGGAGGGTAGTTTTCCTTTTCCACAAGATGATAACTCATGGTGATAATACATGAAAACTAGAAGATCCAGACCAAGGTTCAACATCTATTTCAAATATGAGTAGTAAACTTAAGAAGATTCTATTGTGATAATTAGTATGTAGATTTCCTATGGAGGAAGTAACCTTAATGAGTTTTCTTCCTTTATATTTTTATTTTCATTTTGCATTAATAATTTACATTTTCTTTCTTTAACTTTTGTTTTCTTATTTTGGCTATAATCCTTTGGTAAAATGAAGACTAGAAGCACTGGTAGTGTTTATCATTGTCTTATTCTTTGTTTTAAATAGATTTCCAATGGTTTTCCATTAAAAATATGTTTATAGAAGTTTTTTTTTGTTCTCTTATTTCTGTTTTTAGTTTATTAAGACTTCGTAATATTGCAAATGAGTGTTGAATTTTATCAAATGCTTCCCTTGCGTATTGAAAATATTATACCTTCTTTAATCCATTAATGTAATGATGGCATTTACCAATAATCTACTATGAAAACAATTTTTGCATACCTGCAATAAATGCAATTTGGTAATGAGATATGTTTTTCTAGCTTTATTGAGCTATAATTGACATATAACATTGTGTAAGTTTAAGGTATAAAACATGTTGATTTGATACACATATATTGCAATATGATTACCATTGTTGCATTAGCTCATATCTTCATTATATAATTACCACTTCTTCTTTGTGGTGAGAACATTTAAAATCTACTCTCTTAGTAACTTTCAAGTATTTAATACAATATTGTTAAATATAATCCCAGTGCTGTGCATTAAATCCCCAGATTTAAACTAACTGGAAGGTTTTACTCTTTAACCAACATTTTTTTGTATTCTACTTTCTCTCTATGTATATTTTTACTCATATTTTGTTAGGATTTGAGTATATAAGTAGAAGATATTAGCTATAATTTTT
The DNA here is from genome assembly GCA_004027375.1 of Macroglossus sobrinus. Lineage (NCBI taxonomy): Eukaryota > Metazoa > Chordata > Mammalia > Chiroptera > Pteropodidae > Macroglossus > Macroglossus sobrinus. The sequence continues at coordinate 4,171 of PVKZ01006960.1, read as the reverse complement.
CTTTGATGTGCCATCGTTGGTATATTCCTTGATAAGTTGCTTAAGTTACAGAGAATGTGAGATACATCATCTAAAAATTTAGGAATGTGCCAACTCTAAGATAGAGTGAGCTGGGGCATTTTTATTCCTCCAAAGTAGAAGAAAATTTGCTGAACCATTCATACACTTGCTATGAAGAGTTAAATGCATTGTTGAATTATGGAGGAAATGTAATGCTTCTTAAGTGTGTGTGCAGCCATGATTTTATACCTGAGTCCGTAAAATGTCATTGCTCTTCAGCTGGTTTAGGCTTTAAAATAAACAGTATTGTGACTTGGAACTTATGAACAAAAATATCTAATAATGCTCTGAGTTCTTGTAGACTGTTTGATATTCCGTAGAAACTGTGACAAACTGATTGGCTTCTCAGGATTTAAAGAAAAGCAATTTTTATGGAAGTTATCCTTTTGAGAAACAGCTCCTATCTTGGACTTTGATAGAGATTGCACTCTTTATTATGGAAACCAAATGACTAATATCTTGACTGGAATCTAATTCATCAATCTGCAGTTGGGATTACAGAGAAATATTAGGTGATTAAGTGAAAGTAGTATATGTGATATCTGGCTTGGATGTATGTTAAGGTCAGAAGTAATTTTATAAGCAGTTGGTTCGTATTTACAGTAACTGCTCCTGTAGCATTGCCACATTCTTTCAGCCTATATTATGATCATGTGGGATATTCTCTATTCACAGTTTCTGGGGAAAAAATAAACTGAGCTATGTTTATAGATGATACTGCATATAATATGAACAACTGGAAATGGACTACTGCTGCAGACTAGTCCAATTAAAGGTTGTTCTTTAAAGGACACTGGTAAGGAAAATACTCTTAATGGGTATAATTTCAAGATGCATAGCTTAATGAATGAATTTTTATCAAAAACACATTGAGATGTTTTTGGCTGATATAGAATGGTTTTAAAATTTATTTTTAGTATATACAGTGATGGTTGAGAAATTATTAATGCAATACATGATACTTAGATAAACAACTTTTAAGCAATTAAAGTTGTGAGCTTAATTTTATATCCAGTCAATCATTATTTACATTTTAGTTTGTTAAACAAAAATCTTTGAAACCAAAAGTTGTCCTGAAAGAAAGGGTTTATGCTAACCAAAGGGAGGACCAGGCCTAGGGGCATGGAAGGCTAGATAAAGAAGATGAGTCCACAGCCCTGGGGTTTCAGCCTCTTTTATACAAAGAGTTTCAGGAAGAAAGATGTAAGTTGTTTTGAAAGAATTTACATCCACTGTAGATAAAGGGGACAGAAAAAAGGGAAGCTCAGAAAGGTCTAGGACAGGTGAATAGCCCATAAGAAGGAATACATTTTATGTCTGGATTGTGGGCAACAGTTTGAAAAATTCATGAGTAAACAGGATGCAATGGCATGCTGGGGGATGGCTATTCTTTTTAGATAATTGCTGAAATAGCTATCTAGAAGTTGATTCAAGGTTCAACATACATTCAGTAGGCAGTCTTTCCTTGTTTTCGACCTAGGGCAGCTAACTAATTAACTTCACTTGTTTCTTCCTCCTACCCTTTGGCCTGCTATAATTTAATTTAAGACATCTCACAATTTTTTTCTGATCAACTTAGTGAGTTCGAGAGCATTTGTTGGGCTTTGCCCCCTATTGTGGTATGGTATTCTATTTATTTATTAATAAAATGTAGCTGGAGAATAAGTATGGAGAATTTTGGGGTAAACGAAATGAACTTTCCTCATAAATTATGTTATGAAGGATAATATTTCCTTTCATAACTACTTCTATTTGTCTATTAAAACCTTTCTGTCATGATAAATTGAAATGCTTCTTTTTTAGTGAAGAAGTTAAGATTGAAAGACCCTTTTGGTCCCTCTCAAAGGAGTCATGCTACAAGAAAAGAAAACAATTCATATGTGTTTTGACTCCAATTAGGCTCTTTCCCTTTTCTTTCTTTTCTTCTTTTTAAATCTAGGGCCTCTGCGGCCCTCATGGACCTTGGCTCTAGAGCCTAGATACTTTAATAACTTATACTTCTCTCTCTCTCAGGAGGATTATCTCCCAGAAGGTGAGGGAAACCTCAGTGCTGCAATTATTTGAAAAGAATACACTGTCATGCCAGTACCAAAGCCATTATGGATAAGTGCTGTTGATATTTTGGCATATTATCAGAGATTTCAGATGGGCCATGGCCTCTGCCTACATATCCAATATAATCTATTTTCCTTCTTTAAAAGCATCCAAACATCTCAGAATGCAGGAGAGGCTAACCTGCTGATTAATTCCTCAGGTTCACTATAGTTTGTATAACTATAGAATATAATTCCTGGGTTTATTTCAGTTTTAGCAGAGCATTATTTATAAAATTCACCTTGTCTCTCATCTGCAAAGGACTACAGCATTTTTCAAGAAATGATTACTAATGAAAAGGACAGTTGTTTAAGTAGAGCAATAGGAAGAATATAAAACTGGGATAATGAACATGCATTTGGAAATTTGGAAGGGGAAGGGTTCATTTTTTCTTGACTGATTTTTCAGTACTTATAGTTGTAACATAGTATTAATTAACTTTATGTTTATCCTTTCTAGAATTAAAATAAGAAGAAAACATTGGAATTCTGCTGCTTCATTTTACAAAATCTTACTAATTGCTGAACAAGGTAAGAGTAAATTTTATAACATGTGAGTTCTTGACAAATGATAAGTCATAAACTGACTACTTGTTTATTGGCTACTCTCTTCCAAGTATTAATGTCTTCTGTCATAAACTTATTAACATTAAAATGAGTTTGATAGGAATAAATCTTAGAAATTAAAATGACCTTCATCTTTGTCCCTGGGGAAGATTAAAAGAATATAAATAAAATACACTATTTTCCAAAAAACATCTCACAACTACTTCAGGCTCTCTTTTCACTGCTTAAATATTGTATATCTCCTCAGACTCTAAGTATGATCTCTATAAAATCTTACTCCTTTATAATATAATGGTTTGCATGTTTAATTTTTGATAGAGCTGGTAAATAACAAAGCTATAACAATAAGGCACCATATCATTTTCCTGTAAATTTTCTTTGTCTCAAGCAAAATATTCTACTTCTTTCAGATTTCTATTTTCCTTTACAACTTGACAGTTTCTCTGGTTCCTTCTCTAAACTTTGAATGGTTTATCCAAAACAGTGCATATACATAGTATTAATTTTCAACCTAATTAGCACTGATTGTTTCGGTGTACATTGTGGGATTGTGCATGAAAATATATAATAAAAATAATAATGGCTAATATTTGAGTACTTTGTCATAAATAGTGCAAAATGATTTACATGCATTATCTCAATATATATTGTCATGGAAACTTTGAGGGTTATATTGTTTTTATCCCTCCTTTATATGAGGATACAGTGATATAGTAGTATAGTAATTTGCCAAAATTATATCAGTAACTTAAGTAACCTAAGTAAGATATATAAGCCATGTAAGCAAGTTATATGAGTAACTTTTCCAAGGTCTCAGTTAGAAAATGAGAGAAGAATCACTGGAACTTAACCTCTATTTAAACCTAAACCCATGCTAACCACTGCAGTATTGTAATTTTCAAGTCTTTCTCTGATTCTGCAAGCTCAAATATCATTCAGCTTTTATCTATATAATATATATGCATTGATTAATTGCCATTAGCCAGACACAGAACATAATGCTGACAATATAAGGAGGACAAATTGAAGTTTGATTTTAAGGAAGTTACTGTCAAGTGAGGAATTATAATATTACAATATGGTCATAATAGCTACTATCCCTGGGAACATGAGGTATGCAGAGATGTTTTATCCCAGGTTGAATTGGGGAATGTATTTTGAAGATAAAGAACTTTAGCTGAACTCTAAAGTTCAAAGAGAAATAAGTCTGGTAAAGGAATAGGAAGGGCTTGTTGTCAAAGCTGGTGTCATGCAGTAATTAAGAGCACGGACTTTGGAGCCAGCTTTCTAGGTTTCAAATTCCGATTTCAATCCTAGTAGGTAGATTTTGATAGACTTCATTTCCATGTACCCCAGTTTTCTCACCTGTAAACTGGGGAAGATATTAATACTCACCTCATTATTGTATGGATTAAAAAACTACTATAAAGCATTTAGAATAATATCTGTAA